>VYZQ01066568.1:113247-130436 GCA_013400655.1 Mystacornis crossleyi
GTGTCTGAGGTACAAAACCGAGTCAGAAATCATCTTCGACTTGCCTGCTTCCCAATTTATTATTAATGTCTCTCTAATATTAGCACGCATGAAGCTTCATTTAAATCTTAGAGTTCATGTTGAGTGTGCGTTGTTCCTTTCATTGGAAATAAAAAAAGGTAGAAGGAGATGGATTAAAGTACAGAGAACTGTTGTATAATGTCTGCATAAAAGATGACTTAGTGGCATTTGTCTGTTGTGGTAATCAAAACATCAGTGAGAGCTTGATCCTACCTCTTGTCTGTGGGAATACCAAATTTGTTCTTATAAATTTACCTGGGTCTTTCTGCCTGCAAAATAAATTTGGATAGAAAAATACCTGAAGGCATTCTGAGTTTGAAGTTCAGTAGCAGCTTTGTGTCTACTTAACAATATCCTAAATGAGCAACTTTTTATTGTTTATCTCAATAGAAAAAAAAAATGGTGAAAATTTGGCAAACCTGTCCCTGCCATCCAGGCAAAGGGAACCAGAGAAGCATCTCAGCCTCTTCATGTAGGGGAAGTAAAACTCATTCACTTCCTACTTGTTCCCTTACAAAGGTTGATTCGGTATCTGCAGGGCCATTAGCAAATTGTTTATCCTAAAAGTTTATTTCATTTCCCTGGTATCAGTTACTGGTATTCACAGCTTTATGAATCACCCTTTTCCTCCTGGCTTGTGCATATTGATGCAAACCTTGGTGTGAGTACAGAATCCAGCTGGTGGAATTTGCTTTTAGGAGCCATCAAAAAAAGTTCACCTAATTTTTCAGGTAATATTAGAAAATTAGGTTTCAAAATGCAGATCTTCAAAGTAGCGTTGATCCTTGTACCTTATTCTTATACCTTAGAAGTCATCTCCTCAGTAACTGTATCAAAATGAGATATTATTCCATAGCACAAGTCTGCTCTTCAGAATCAAACAGAATTTTATGTATTACATTCACTTTGGAACAAATTCCTCTCTAATTTATACTGATGGAAAGCTGTAGTAAATTCAGCGAAAGTACAGGCTTTGCCATCTAGGTAGAAAAAGTTTTGGGCTAAGACAGAAGCATGTTAAGCTCTAATTCCTCAATGAATGTGATGAAGAGGGCTGCATTAGTGTTGTTGGATTGTATTGAATGCAACAGCCAATAATGGCATAAAATCCATGTAAATTATCAGAGTGTATCTTAGGATCATCCCAAGGAAGCTTCATCTTGTAAACTTTTGCTAATTGTTCATGGTTTGCTTTTCTTTAAAGAAGTGTCTGTATTCCAAAACAGAGAGCAAAGACATTAAAAACTGCAAAGCCTCCTAAAACAAAATTTACACCTTGTCCTGCTTCTACATTTTAAGAAATCTTACTATTTTTAGATCCTTTTCTTTTATTAAGCATGGGGCAAAAAACTTACTATGCTGAAAACAAACCTCCTTGTTTAAAAGGTAAGTTTCTTTTATGGAGAAGGAAATAATACTTCCCTGTGATCCTAGAGAAGCCTGGCATTATATTCCTTATATACTTTGATATTGTATTTTTATAATCAAGTTCTTTTCTCTTGTAAAACTCAGGGGCCAGTTTCAGTTCTGAAACCAAAAGGTCTAGCAGCCTTAACACTCACTTATCCCAGGGAAGAATTTAGTTTCAGGCATTTAAAAAGATCAACTCAGCAATATTCTAGTTTTGACATTAAATACGCAATGAAAAAAAATGTTCNTAAGAATGTGCAGCAGAGAGGTACAAGTTCTCTATTTGAAATAAGTGTGCAGGTTCAACTGACTTTGTAATAGCACTAGGAGATGGAAATGAGAAAGGGCACATTAAAAAAAATTTACTTAAAGCTTAAAATTACATATTGCGGTTTGTGAGCATCTATCTTGATACTCCAAAATATTTTTTAAGTACTGGGGGTAGAAACAGGATACTAAGAACAGTAAGGCAAATGCTTAGAAAAACACAGAGTTAGTAGAGGAATATACAATCTGAAATTTAAGACAAACAGATCAAATCCAGTTAGGGTAAGGCATGTACTGCTTAATGGAGAAATGTGTTACTTGGATCTTGTAAAGCTGGAATGGACAAAATATTAGTAAACTGCACCAGGAAATAATCCTCTGCTGGTTGAATTGCCCTACATGTCCTTTGCACAACTTCAAAAAAAGTACCAATATCACGTACGAGCAGCCACAGAAACTGAAGTCTGTGTGGGGATTTGTCAGGACTCAGCCTGTGGGTTGGTGGCAAGGCTGGATGAATTGAACCTGCTGCCAGTTCAGGGTGTTGCCAAAATTGCTGGTTTGCTCAAGCTCTGTACTGAGAAACTTGTGCTCTGTTGACTTTTTCTTGCTCCCTGTGTTGATAAAAGCAGGGAAGCGCTGCTCGAAGCTGTGTGCTGTTTTGTGAGTACCTGCCTGAGCTAATGAGGGGGAGGGAGGGCAGGAGAGGACTTGGCACTACATGTCCCGTGTCTGAACATCCATCCCCTTGTTTTCTTTTCCACTTGCCCTCCAAACATGCCCTCCTCTTCCACATGCTCATTGAAACTGGTTTGGGTAAATCTTGTGTGCTAAAGAGGAGTTTGAAGCAGTGAGGTGGACAAAGTTGAAGGAGATATCTGCAAGCTGTGCTCTCGCCTCATCCTCTTCATTAATACCAGGTCACGGAGGTGGCTGCAGGGAGACAACAGGTCAGTCCTGTGTTTCAGCTGGGCTGGATCTGTTCTGCTTTATTACTGTCTGTAGCATCACCCCTGCCAGTTTCAACAGGAATGCCCTTCTGAGGAAGGTAAATCAGAGTGGCTTAAAAATGTGTGTGCTGTAATGCCACTGTAATGTATTACTTGGTTTATTTTTAGATCAATCTAGCTGCACTGTGCTTTTATCAGTGAAACTAGATGTAGAGTCTGTCAAGGGAAAGAGGGGTCTTTTTTGGGATTTTTGACGTTTGGAGATACTAAATCAGCTCAGGTGTTACAAATATTGCATAAAGAGTTTCCAGAAGAGAGTGGATAGGAGCAACTGTTGTGGAGGAGTTGCTTAGAGAAAGATACTTTTGTAATTATGAAAGTTAAAACCAGCAGCAAGCTATTAAAAAGCTTGAATAGAAACATTTTCTGGACATTGACTCTTCATATGAATAAACTGCACAGATATTTAGGCCCCAACATCAGCCTGATGTATAAGCAGAGGGGCTTTTCCTTAAGCATGGGCTTAAGTACTTTTTGCAATACAGCTATTTTCCACAAACAGAACTATTGAACTTATAATTTCTCGTGATACTGTCCTCATCCGACATCCTGACCCATGTCATGCTTTCCTTGCAGCACTTTTCAGCAAGGAACTATCATCTCATGTTGGCATCTTTGGGTGTGATGTAACCCAAGAACAAAAATCTCCATCCAGTTTTACCACGTCATCAATTTTGCTGACACTCCATTGTTCATAAAGCACCAAAATGCAACTCTTGCTTTCAAACTCTTTCCCTGAGTTCAACATGATAATGAATGTGAAGGAGGTGGCAAAACTTTTTTTATCCCCCCCCCCTTTTTTTTTTCTGCAGGTTCACACCAGATAGGCATTTTTTACAGCCTGAAAGGGGATGTTTTCTTTTGTTAATAGCTTACAATCAGATGAAAGGACTCATCACTCTATTTTAGTGCTCCACCACATGGCGTGTATCTTTTATAAATTACAGGCTGGCGTTGTGTGCACTGGGGGAGAGAAAGGTTGGTTTTCTTGCTGTGAGCCATCCTGCCTAATTGTCGTATGCAAATAAAAGCAATTATAAGGCTTTTAGGGTGAAGGGATGACAGCTGAGTTTGGCAGTTGAGGAGGCCTCACCCACCTTGTTGTCATAGCAACAGGGAGGAAAAGGACAAAATGGTGTGTATACAGTGGAAACATTTATTTTGGTTAAAGAATTAAAAATACATATACCGCTGTTAGCATGCAACATCAATATGTGTAATGAATGGGTTTGTTTAAAACATTAGAGAAATTAAACTGTATTTATTCCTTGGCCCTTTAAATGATCCTTGTCATCTAACTACCATTTACAAACCATCACTTGTGATTTTATCTGCTACTTTTAAAGTTATGAACAGATCATAACAATCCAGTCAATAATTAGGAGATTACAAGTTTCTGTGTTTTAGTGCATCTATTTCAATGTTACCAGACCCGGAGCTGCATGAAGGAGAGGGACATTCAGTGGTGTGTCCGTGAAGGGGAAACAGTGAAAAATAATAACCTATTAGCAGTCCATAAAGTTCAATATAAAATATGTTTGTGCTAAAGTGTTAAACAAGTAGAACAAATAGCGTGCTAGTAGCATACAAAATTAAAACGAGTCACAAATGGATATTTTCTATGGCAATTTATTTCACAATTACTCTTGTGGAAGCTTTCATGAATTAAATATGAGTTCTATCTTGAAATTAGGTGTTATAAGGCTAAATTACAAGAGGCAGCCAGTAATTGAGGTGGCTGAAACACGGGGTCTAGTGAACTAATCTCTTGCTATGCCACGTGGCTGTCCCCTCGCCAATGGGAAACCTCCCCATGACAAAAACAGAGGCAGCTGAGAAAAATTGATTTCTCATCTGAGCCATATTTGATAGCTTTTGAAATCGAAAATTGAAATTAACTAACCTAAGCCCCATTGTAACAAAAGAGCAAATTAAATATGCAACATGGCTTCCTATTGGCAGCAAGAGGGCCTGCCAAGGTAAATTTGTAAATAGAGTTTAAGATGCAATCCTTCCCCCTCCTCTTTTTCCTTTCTCTCAGTGCAAAAAGTGAAAGTCTGCAATAGCTTAATAAATTATTTATAAAAAAAATTCATCAGCTACAAATGGCCACTGTGGTTAAGGTCTTCCATGGAGAAAATCATTGCATTAGAGGAGCTCATTGAATGAAGCAGAATTAAAATTATCCACAGTCATCTCTGAGCTTGGAATAAACTGTACATGAAGAGACTGTTTTCTTCTCAAGAAAAGTTTCATGAGTGGAAGTTTACTAAAAAAGGCAAAAAAACCACGCCAGAACCAGACCAGTCATTTAGACTTTACAGATAGCTGGGGCTGAGATACACATTTTTATTCTTTCTTTTCATGAACCCCAAACAATAATGGCATAATGGCTATTTGAGCTTGGTGGAGTATCCACATGCTTGCCTTTTGTCTTGCTTTTACACATCCTAAGACGTTACAAAGGATTCTGACAGTGAATGCTAATGATTCAAAAGGTGCTTCTGCAGAGCTATGGATTTATAGTGGGATTCCCTGAAATGAAGGCAGCCAACAAAATCAGTGATGTCATGCTCTAAATACTGTTTTCTGTCCTTTTAAAAGGGGGGGGGGGGATAGAAACAAACACAGCCAAGACATCAGCCCTCAGCATTCCTCTCTTACAGGGTTTCTGCTTTTCTCTGCCCAGATTTGCATGGGAAAACAAATGATTTCATTCCAATACTTGAGCAGAAGCATGTACAAAGATATAGAGCCAGATCTCTGTCTGCATAAATCAGGATAGCTTCTTTAACTTCAGAGGATTTATGCTACTCTATATCATCTGAAGATCTATCTCATGAAATTGTTCCACTTTCCTGCCGAGGCTGTTCAGATTTGAACTGTATAAAATCTAGTGACAACTGTAATGGAGGATATTACACTTAGCCTGTCTGTCATCCCAGGGATCTTGTAAAATCATTTTCTGTTCTAATTTATTACTTTTAGTGTCAATCAGCTGCCGACAAGCTGAGTAACATCATTAGGCATTGAGTTCATCTACTCAGCACTTTTTAAATGCAGTTTAAGTAGTTGTCTCATTATGTGTAGTAGGACAGAAAGTCAAGGTTCAAGGAGTTTTCCTTTTTGGCAGAGATATTGTTGAAGCCTCTACTATTATCTTTGAAGGAAAAAAACCCACAAGAAAATAGCCATTTTTTATTTTTAAGGTTTTGAAAAAAAAAAAATGAAAAGAAGGCAGTGAAATGCGGTAACACTCACTGTAGAAACTTTGGCTCTGATTTCCCACTGCTTTACTTTTTATTTACCTCAGATGCGTGAGTTGAAAGGTGTGAGGATGGAGAGAGTCAGTGATGAATCGGGGATTTTGTATAATGTGGAGCTGATGGCTTCCAGCCATGAACTAGTAAGTGGTTGGGGTTCATCTCCTTACTGAGAGCCTGCTATTGCTGTGCCGAGAATATAATGGATGGAAATAAACCATGCACCAATCCTGTAATAGAAAACATTGATTTCACCACCCCCGAGTAGAGCATGATTTTATTTAACACTATTACACATCACAGATATGTCCACAGCGCTGAGTGTGGCAAGGTAAGAGTGAAACTGCAAGTTTGTTTGGAATAATTTTCAGGGCTGTTTTTAAAATAAAATACAAGTATCAAAATGTCAGGGCAGACAGCAAAAGCCTTCCAGCTTCATCCCCTACTAGAAACCTGAGAGTTTGACTCTGGGCTAGAACCCAAAGAGGGGCCTCGTGGCTATCCCTCAGAAGCTCCCTCATCCCTCAGCCACTTCCCAGCAGCAGTCTGTGTCAGAAGATAATGTTCCTGTGTCAGTCTCATGTTTCTGCTCCATCTGAATACAGTTCTGACTGTGTCCAGATAATAAACAGTTTGTCTTTAAAAGTCCTAAAGCGGCTGCGATGTAGTGATTTGAGGACAGTTAAGAGTGATGGTTGGTTTTAGGAAGCCCCAACTAATAGGTGTAGTATGAAGCTGAAGAGAAGAAATACAGTGCTGAGCTGGGTGGTGAACTTGTGATTTTTCTGTCTGTAACAGGCAGGATGTGGCTATTTTGTGCCTATTTCTTGTGTAGTTTTATGTTGTTTGATTAGGGAGACAAAGTAACCATCCTTCTGCAGTGAAATGGAGTTAACCAAAATTAGGAGAGGCTAATTTCAGCCTGGAACAAGTGGTTAAACTGGTGGAAGGAGGTCAGGAGGGAACAGTTCTTCTAGTGTGAATGACTACTTAGGATTCCACTATCTTATTTCCCTACAGGTAAGGGGAAGAAGAGAAAGTTATGTTATGTAGAAATAGCACAGAGAAAAGAAAACTGCATGTTTTCTAAAGGATGCTGAGGATATGTTCTTTTGACGGAGTAGTGGAAAATATTTTATAAGTGGTTTATCATGTTCATGCTGAATTGATGATTTCATCAGGGAAGCTGCGAATTGCATTAATTGTGATTTAGTGTGACTTAAGCTTTTTCTAAATGCATTTTGTTTTACAAAGAAAATTTTAAAATAAAAGTTTTTTATCAGTCCTATCTAAAACTTTTGGACCACAATAATTCCTAATTAATAATGGTATCAAATGTGTGGTATAACGCTGCTGTTAAACAGAAGCAAAGAAGGTAATATGAAACAGCAAATATGTTGATAAGCATTCCCAGTTCACAGAAAATTATTATTGTTTTATTATTATTCAAAGTCCAAGCTTCCTTCCTTTGGTAAACTGCCTTATATGATATTCTGTACATTTTAGATGTAGTTACCAAAGCTAGCAGCTTTCATGGTATCCATCCAACAGGATATTGTAGTCAGAGTGCCAGTAATTCTGGGAAGCATCAAAAAAAAATGTTTCAGAGGATGTTTAGTCAGAAGAAAATCACAGCAGAGGCAAATCTGAACTGTTTGAGCAAAAGGAAAATTTCCTGCTGAACTGTAGAACAAATTCTACGAATAATTGCACCTACTGGACAAGTTAGATAAGGATGCAGTATACATTTTAAAATAGTAATCTTGAGACTGCATATGTAGCTGTAGAGTGCATATGGGTGCATCTTGCTATAAGTGGTATCTTTGTGTGAATGGCTTACTTTGAGTTTACCTTTAAAACTAATCCTTTAAAAATTTTTTTATTTTATTAGGTCAATCATCAGAATTAGGAGAATATTTATATACGGCAACAGTTATATTGTGAAAGGGCATCACTTTCTGCATGCAGGAGTGTAATTCTCTTAATAGGCACAAATCCTATAGGGACCCCAATATTCAGGTTGTATTGTAAACCGCTAAATTAGGCTTCAAACCAGAATATTTATTTAATAAACATATTTAATGTGAATAATTTGGCTTATATATATACATCAAGGTAAGCAAATGAGAATGGGGGGAATCTCAGTTTTTCAACTCGGTTCAAACTGAGTCATAGCTTTGTGCTTTTTATAGCAACAAGGCCCTGATTAAGCAGTTAAGCATGTGCTTAAGGTTAAGCATGTGATTAAGTGCTTTGCTGACCTAGGGCTTAAGTACCCTGTAAAGCATTGGAAAAATGAATAAATCAAATTTAGGTCAAATCCAGCCCTGTGCCACACACCTATGGTAAGAGCAGAGCAGGAGGGAGGAAGCTTTGCCTTCAGGGGCTGCGAGCAGCAGGGCAGGATTACAGCCTGACATTCCGGGGAGCGGGAGTAGGCGGCTGTGACAGCCCCTGCCCCGGAGGGCTCGGCCAGGTCCCGAGCTGGCTGTCACGCTCTCGGCTGCAGCCACAGGAGCCCGGGGCCAGCGCTGTGCTTTTCGCAGAGCAGGGTTTACTCAGGTGCTGCGGGGCGGCCGCGCGTCCTGCCCTGGCTGGGTGGCCCTGGTCCTGCAAGGATGCTCCACGCTGCTCCTCTCTCCCTGTTCTCCTCCTCACCTGACACCCTGCGAGGGAAATGCTGCAGGTCAGAATTTCCTTTGAGGATAAACAGCAGGGACATCTTGCTTAGCCTCGTGTGGAATTTGGGTGTCCGGTTTAGCTGCTGGTGCTGGAAGCTCCTCTCTGGGGATCTCTCCCCATGGGACAGTCCCACCTCCCACAGGGATGCACCAAACACCTGCTTTCGTGTCTGATTGCAGCAAAGGCTGATGGTTAGAAATGGAAACATTTGGGAAACAAGCACTCTATTGATAGAAAATGGACAGGCATTAAAAAAAAGAAAAGGTTTCTTTGTGGATGAGCATTCCCAGAACTGCTGGACATTGTTGGACATTGTTCTAAAGAAGTTTAGCCTTCTGTGATCTGGCATTGAAAACTGTAATAAAAAGATATTTTGACTTTGTTACTTTCTTGGTCAAAACAAGTCACTGCAGAATGTGCTTAAAAAATTTTGTGAGTTGCCACAAAACCTGTTTTGGTAGTTACAGCGTTCAATGTGCTCGAGAAGGGTAAATCAAAGAGAGATCTATAGAGGGCCTCAAAGATGAGAGCAAGGTGATATTTAAGGGATACAGATCAAGTATGCATCCTAAGAGGAATAAAAAGAATCTAAAAAAATTCATAATTCCTACTAAGAGTGGTATTGTGCCACTTAAAACATTTTGATTGCCTCTTTTTTTCTTATCCCTGTCTAAAATCTGTCTTGTCTCTGGAAGGAAAAAAAAAAGTCTTTCAAACTCTGTAACTTCCGTGTAGTGGAAAAGAGGGACACATCATGTGCTGTCACTGCAGTTATCCTCTCCAGTACCACCTACAGTGGAAGTCTAGCTGCAGGCTAGAGTTATACAATATCACAGAGAGAGATTAAGCATTACATTTATTGTGGTTGCTGGAAGGCAATATTATTGCTGTTTCAGTGGAGAGATTTATAGCAATACTTAATGAATGCTACTAGTTTTCTTATCAGTTGGTAACCATACACATGTGCATGTGAAAATATTACATTAAGTCTTTATAGAAACCTCGGAAAAAGTTGGATATTAGTGTTTGTGGCAGATTTGGCAGCATAATGGAACTGTGGTAGTATAATGGCACGGTATTGTTAGGTTGGCTGTATGCAGTTGGATAGAATACAGGCAAAATTAGCCTGATTGGTTTGAGGCATTTTCCAAAAGAAGGAATTCTTTGTCATTTATCCTTGGGAATGTGCAGAGTGTTATAGTTATCAGTCTCAGTCTACTTTTATAAAAATTTCATAGGTCAGAAACAGTTCAGAAACTAAATGCAAATTAAAAAAAATAAAGTTTTTAATGGTATTTTCCATTTTAGGTCTATTTAAATCAGAGTCATATGTGAGTCATCAGCAAAATACGAACTATTAAGATGGATCAGAAAAATGTGAAATTTAGGAGTTCCTGGAAATAAAAAATTAAATTTTCTTGTATCAAGCCTATCTGCTGGCACCTACTCCTGATTTTTATGTAGTAGAGAGCGGTAATGAGAAGCCAAAAGGTAGCAGTCAGTGCAGAGAATTGACTTTTCCCTTTCCAGAATCTTCGCTTAGAAGTACTAAAGACTGAGCATCCCAGTAAATCTGCAGGAAAAAAAAAATCTTATTTAAATTCTTTTAGATATAACATTTATTCTGCCCTCTGACTGAGTGCATTAATATTCTATGATCATGCATAGATAGCTGCATGGTAAATACATATTTGTACATTGAGCTGAAGTGAAGTTTTCATTAAGCTGATCACAGGCAAATTATTAGGCTTAGAAGCAGCTTTTTATGTCTCAGTGCAACATCTTTAAGTTCATGACTGGTATCAAGAGTCATTCACTTGAATGCTTGTAGGTGCAGCTTTTTTTCCTTCAGGAAGAGAGATTTATTACAAGATCCTGCTATTGAAGCCTCAGTCAAGATTAGGTGTAAAGACAACACAGAATAGGTAAATAGCATCTCTGGTACTCGCCATCAAAGGATGTGATAGAGAATTCTCAGATGGAACCGACAGGTCTGATATTGCATATTAGTAGAGTTAAAGATATATGAGGTATTGAAAATATTCATGCTTCTGCAGTGATGGAGAGAAGGCAGAAGCTTTTGGCTTGGATGTTTTAGATAATTAAGAGCAACAAAAGATTATGTTGGAAGCAGATTTGCTGCAGATAGATAGTATATTCTTACTAGAAAAATGGGATATCTCTTATAGTGGTCTGATAGCCCCTTTTCTTCTCTCTTTTAAAGGGAAAAAGCACTTCTATCTTCTAACTGAATTGTAGGATGCATAATCAGACTCATGGCAAGTAATGAAATGACTTTTCCTCCTCTAATAATATTCCTTCCATAATTTATCTGTATTTTGCAACAGTACTTGCAGTCTGAGATAACTATTACATAGATATATTCTAAAATTTGGAAGAAATCTACTGTATCATAGAATTATTAAAAAGAATGTGAGTATATAAATTAATTTGACTAGTGTTGAATAAAAGCACCTCATTTTATTGAACTTCCATCACCTTTTTCTAAATGGTAGTGAAGTGGTAATTAAGAAAGGCTAATTATATATTATTGTAAAGTGAACATTTGTTATTAATTTTTTGATGTACATGCTTTATTTTTTCTGGCTGCAGTTTTTTGCATAAACTCTCTGCTCCGACTTACCTTTGGGGCTAAAAGGCTGGGGCTTGATGCTGGAGGCATCTACGAATGGGAATTATAAAAACTGCTTCCATAAATTGTAAACTCTCCTCTCTCCCTGCATTGTATTTCCTTTCTCGGCAAGCATTCACAGTCATGTCCCAGAGTGAAGCTTCTTGGCTGTGGTTTGTGGTCCTTTATTGGTCCGTGGGGCCACACTCTGCAGTCGTTGCACCAAGAGTGGAGGTCCCCAGGCATGATGTGATGTTGCTGGGTGACAGCATTAGTGGCTCTCTCTGGGTAGGGGACCCAGAGCACCAAAGACATCCGGTGGAATAGGAAAAATCCTTTTTTTTTTTTTTTCCCCCGTCCCCCAAAACCTGCATGGAAACTCCAAGAAATCTTGAGGACTGGAAGTTCCCAGCTGGGCAAAACCAACTCAACACAGTAGATGCTCAGAAACATGATGAGCTTCTGTTTGCTTTAAAATAATAGAGTAAAAATAAACTAAAATCCCAAACTAACATTCTGCAAGGTCTCCTGCCCCTATAGATGTCTGCGAAGTCTCCTGTGCCATGAGGAGCAAGCAGACTGCTGGAGGAGTAGCTCTGCTCAGCTCTCACTCAAGGACAGGCTGAGGTGCTTCCCAGAGGTTTGCAGGTGGTCTGAGTGATGAAGACCATGCCACTGTTAGCTGTTGGTGACTGTCATCACTCACAGCTGCTTCACCTTGGGCTATGTTATAGACCTGCCCTTAGAGGAGTTCATGTGAGTGGCCGTTATTGATCTATTAATGTAAAAGCATCGCCGAAGTTTTCCAGATAAAATTCTCAGGAAGTGCCATTTCAGACTTAGAATGGGCCAAGTAAACAGGAAGGTAAGTTAGACACAATTTTTAAGTTGTAGGTAGCCTAGCTCTTTACATGATTAGTTGTTTAAGCACAGATAGAAAATTTCGATGTAATTTGGAAAGAAATTAGACAAAGTACTTTATAACATTTCACACCATCTATACATAGGAAATGCAGATGTATCTTTTAGTGCTTACTTACTAAAGATGCAAATTGTTTGTCTAAATAATAAAATAGTTAAGGTTGGAATTCATCTTTTTAATTAAAATTTTCCCAAGGCAAGTAAGATTACTGTAGCACGGAGAGATTTGCTGATACTTCTGTAATGTGTTTTTTATAATGCTGATGGTGCCAGACAAAGTCAGTTATGTGCCACTCTTGTTGTCTGTTATTAATATTTTTGTATCAATGATGAGAAGAGCAGCAGCAATGATTGCAGTCGATGAGCCACAATAAATAGCAGCAAATGCATTCTAACCTCTGACTCTGTGACAAACAGCATGGGTACTATCTGCAGCTCTGGTTTTAATTTCAGTGGCATCAAAGGGAAACTCAAGAGCTTCAGAAAATAACTCTGGCACCATGGCTTAGATAAAATAAAATGCTTACCCACAGACATAAATTACCATGGGAATAAAAAGACTACACCAAAATGACATAGTTTCATAATGCTCTTAAATCAAGAAATAGAGGACAGTAAGCACAGCTCCCAAATTGCAACAGTCACATTGCTTGATGCGTGGCTTTTTTTTTGGCGCTAGCTAACCTAACAGGTTTCTTCAAGAAGTGGTACTTGATGGCATACACTCAGATTGTGTGGGGAAATTCAGCAGGATGACACTCCCATTTCATGAGAATTAATTCCCAGCACACATTAGAAAAGGTATTTTCACAGTTCTGACTGGAGCACTGCACTGCAGGAACACGTGTTCCTGTGAACAGGATGCTTTGTTGGACTTTCACTGCCGCTGAACTCATTGAATTTGAAGCTGCATGTAATTACTTTAAGGCATAGTAAATCCCGCTCACCTTACTAGTGATGGCACTCCAAGAGCTACTGTACTTGCAGTCAAAGCCAAGACAACATTGCAACAAGCTGCAAAGTCCTGGGCAAAGCATTTTGCAGGAGGAGGTACATACATACTTGTCATACATGTCTGTGCATTGTTGCTGCAGCAGCTACTTCTTCACTAGAGTTGCACAGAAGTAATCTTCTTCACTAGAGTTGCTAATATTTTTATCTGTAAATTCCTCACGTTTTATTCCTTATTCTAAACTCACTTTATGGGATTTTTTTGTCTAGTCTAGGGGCCTTGATAAACTCACCTGGCTCTTCTGGAACTGACAGTATATTGGCTTTCAGACCAAGCTCTGATCACCAAGATAGTCATCGTAGTTCAGACCATACTTTCACATGCAGTAAAGAGGGAGAAAACCCACTTCTGACTATATTATCCTGTGTTGATACATAGTGACTGATGCTAATGAAACATGTTGGCCTCTAATGAAATCACTTCTTCATTACTGCAAGAGGAATGGGGCCAATTCCACTCTGGCATGGATCCCATTTGTGGTACCTGTAGTGATGGTTCAGTCTGGCTTCCCACGAGAATCTAAAGTTTCAGCACAGTTCTTTATTATGTTCAAATATACTGAGACACAAGTAAGCTATTAATGTGTTACTGTTGTTATTTGTAAGTCTATTAGTTACCCACTGAAGTTTTAAGTTCATCATTTTGTAAACTTCCATGTAAAATTCCTCATGTGAAACAAGCTGGAGCTCACTGGTGCTGCAGTCTCAAGTTGAACTACTTGAGGTTCTAAGAACCCAGTGGCTCAAAAGAGATTTTCATTACTGCAGTGAGAAGCCCTTCTGTATTTCCTATCTCATTTTAGGGGGCTTTAAATGTCTGATAATCATAGCCCACCTAGAAATCAGTTTTCTGTCTGAGTCATAGAAATAGTGCTGGTTGCCAGACATGCTTAAAAGTAAGTGATCACAGAACCTGATTTTTCAGGCTTAAGAAGGTTTCTTGGCAGGTTTTCAGTGCAACTTCCACAGACTGAGTCTTCACACAGAGGAACAAAAACCTCATGTGTAAGTTCATCTTGTGGACTTCTTTCAAGAAGTGAAGAGTTCTGGTACCATTTTTTTTTTAGCTCAAGGGGGGAAAAAAGTCTTTTGATATTTTCATTCCTTCAAGAAATTATTTCAAAAGAAGAATAAAAAAGGACAAAAGCAGAAAAAAATAAACCTGGTATTCTTTTCTTCAGTGACAGAAGAGAATCCTGTTTTGACCACTGTACTTGAAAAAAACTTCCTCCTCAAAACACTGGGGAAAAAAGCAGACATTTATTTTGAACTATAGAAAACCTAGTTTTCTTCTGGAAAGTTAAAAGAATTTACCTTTGGAAAAATACTTGTCAAAGTCCGTAGGGGGAAAAAAAAAAGACAAAATCCCATATCACTTCAGATTTTTGACTAGATCCTGAGATACAGGTGGCTTTTAGAAAGCAAAGTTCAGGTGTGGGAGTATATGAAAGCTCACCTTTGCACTCCTGTAATCTTAGTCACTTGTTCCAAGCTGGAAGATGGCTCTAACTTCCACCAACATCAAATAGCACCTGGACCATTCTGTCTATGCCTGCTGCTCCCCACAGGCCATCTGTGATCTGCATAGCACCCTTTGCAATTTTTGATACAGTAATTACCTCTGATGTTAGATATAGCTCCAACTTTCCGTTAAAAAGACACAGATGAGGTATCCTCTCTGGAATTCTTGGTGCCAGAAGAAGAAGTAACCTGGTGGGTCAAAAGTTGTCCAGGTTGACACATGGTGCATGCAGCCAAGAGACTTGACTTGTCCTCACTTCAGGCTCAGGACACCTCTTGTGAGAGTGCTTTTGATCTGAAAGGCTGATGAAAAGAAGCCGAGTGATCCGCATCCTCTGGCACTTGTAACTTGGTGCTGTGCTGGTCAGCAGAATACACCCTTCCAACAAACAAGGGGAGATCATATCTTTGCCTTCTGTAAGTAGGAATTGCTGACTTATTAATTTTCTTTCATAAACCTGGTGCTTGTGTGGAAATGTTTTATGTAAATGCATTTTGTCGTACTCTGTTTTCCCCTGATTCTGTATAAGGCTGACAACTTGCTGTGTACTGGAGTAGGTCTTTAAGCCAATCCTGAGCTTTTCCCTTCTTTGTGTGAGGCACTTTAGAGAATCCCAGGCATTATATCCTCCTAAAATATGTGACGCACACATTTCAGAGATTTCAAACTTCATGAGTAATTTGTTTTAAGAGCAAGTGAGTGCCATAGGGGAGAATCACTCCCAAATCATGTGGTGGAAGTTGAAGCCCAGAGGCTGCATTTACACTGCTGTGCAGCATCAACCTGTAGATAAGAGGAAGAAAGGCCTGTCCATAATGGTTAGGTTTTGGGGTTTCCTCAGAGCTGTTCTTTGCACTTCTGTCTCTTTAGGGCTGCACCAGCAATTTCCCTCTAGTTTGCATGTCCTGCTACGATGTTATGATCAACAAAACCCACAAGGCCGCTATTGTAAATTTTCCAAACACAGTGACCACAAATATATATGGAATTACAGGCACTATGAAATCCAGCTGGCATTCCAGAAAGTGAAAACCTTGGCTAAAAAGGAAACTAAACATGAGGTGGTAGATCATGTCCACGTTCACTCTTGAGGTTCACCGGCTCAGGTTACAGAGTGTTTTGTCAGAAAAACCGAGCGATTCACAGGTCATACAGAACTGAAGTCTGGCAGAAGAAAGCAGTTCCCAAGCTTCAGACTAGCACAGTAATATTTACACACAGGAAAACATGGTTGAATCCCATGGATTCAATATCAGCCGCATAACAAACAAACAAGTAGGGCGTTTTGTGAAGTCTGAGTCTGGTCTGGTTTTTAAATGCTTGCAGATTGTAAAGGTTCTAAAGAAAATCTATAGAGCTACAGATAGAAAAGAAGGTATTCCTCTTTTGGTCAGGATCTTTACTTAGATTTAAGCACAAAAATAACCTTAAGAAATCACCCTATTTATGTCATGCTAAATATTTACGGAAAGAGAGACTGGAATTGCTGTTAACTGTCAGTGGGAGAGGATGGTTTGATGTGTTTTGTAAATGACTGGGTAAATCCAGCAATCTTGGCTCTTCCAGGACAAAAGTGGCCCAGTCCTTAGCACCCAGAACTGTGGGGTGGGAGGGTGTCATATAAGTTTGGTTTTTACTCCATTCATCAGTGATACAATTCATGCTGCAGACTAACCTGGGGGTGTTGCATGTAACAAATGAGCACATATAATGGTGATTTAATTACACACAGCCCTTTCTGCTCAGCTACACACCTCATTCCTTGGTCTTACTCTAACTCCAAAGGCAGAATTCATTATCTGATTGGTCAAAGTGCTGCTCTGGGCCCATTGCTTAGCAAACTTAGCAGAATAGATGTGAGTTAAAAGGAGGATGAGGGGCTATTTCTATGTGGGCTGGGTTTTTATTACTTTAAAATTTAAATAAGAGTCTGAATAACTATTAATATAAAGAGACCAAAATCAAACAACCATGGTTCATTCCTGTGCTTTGATTTTATACCCATGCATGTTTAAGAAAAAGAAAACTAAACATGTGTGCTGCCTTTTAATAAAGATCATATTAAAAATTCAATAAATAGCAATATCTCTGATCTCTTAACAAAAGCGTCTGGTGTACAGGAAATTAAATGAAAAAAAACTTGTTAATCCTTTTTGATTTCTGTACATGGTAGCTGGAANTTGTTGCTTATTGATGTTTCCATGTGTTTTATGTCTTTTCTGAGATATGACAGCCCCTGACACAGTGCTGATTTCAATCAGCCGGCTTCTGGAGAGGCCTAAGATTTTGTCCTCGCACGGTCCCAGCCGCCAGTGCACTTCAGAGGCCTCCATCTAATGAAAATGTTTCAGCAGGCGGAATAAAGGCCCGCTGCTCAACAAACAGCAGCTGATGAATTCACAAGACCAAAA
>VYZQ01066570.1:0-43913 GCA_013400655.1 Mystacornis crossleyi
ATATATACACACACATATACATGCCAAGGGAAGCTGGCAGAGGGAATGCTGCTCATCAGAGGAATGTTCTCATAACTCACCTCATGCCTCCAGTGCTTCTCCTCCTCAGACTGTCAGAAGAAGACAACCCAGTGGAGCTGAGCATCATCCCTGGCCAGGGCCTGGGGAGCCACGGGTGTCTCTGGCCTCCATCTGTGGTTCTCTGCCCATGCATCAGCAGCTCCTGCCCCTGCCCAGCCTCACCATGTGTCTAGAAAGCCACCAACTTGTCCCTGCTGCTAAATCCTCCTTCAGCCTGTTCTTCCTCCTGTTTCAATGTGTTTTGTCCCCGTGGCACTTTGCGGTCAAGCAAATGGGGTCTGCCAGGAGATGCAGATTTGTGTGAACTCCTGCTCTCTTCTAGCAGCTCTCCACATAGGATCAACGGTGGACCATGGAGGTGGTCCCAGGGCTGGAGCACATCTGCTCTGAAGGCAGGCTGAGAGAACTGAGATGTCCAGCCTGGAGAAGAGAAGGCTACAGGAAGACTGTAGAGCCCCTTCCAGTGCTGAAGGGAGCCTGTAAGAAGGACTGGGACAGACTTGTTATCAGGGCTTGCTGTGATACCACAAAAGGACAAGACTTTGGGTTTTGCCTGGGTGTCCACAGGTGACACGAGTGGTCTGGGATGGCTGAAGGGAACCAGCAATAGCACTGGCGCTGCAGGATCCCCAACAGTGCTGAGCCAAGCAGGCAAACAGACTGAAAACACATATATCTTTTCCTTTCTTTTCCCAGCCAAGTCTCCCCAAGCCCCAGAACGTCTGCAGTTGCTTTGGCCAGGTGGCTGAAAGAGGAGCTCCCAACGTGACAACTCATATTTCATGCCTAACATTAGCCCTGGAACAGAAACAGGAGAGTGTGATTATCTCAGCAATCCCATTTAAGCCACACAGACTCCTCACAAAGAAGGGAAAACTCTACAGTGAGTATTTGTAAATATTAGGCTAAACCTGAACAATCATCATTTCAAAGGTACCTTTCAGAAGCAGGAAAAAGCCTCTGAATCTATCAGTTTCATTATTTATTTCAAAGTAGTCCTCCTCCTTTCAACAAACCATCTAGAAAGTCTGCTAAAATTTAAAATAATTTAGCACAGAGCAGTTTATTACTTTGAAATACTGATATAATTTTCCCCACTGTATTATGCAGCTATATTTTGACAGTTTAGTCTTATCCCCAGTTTATGTCTGAGAATGATTTAATTCAGAGCTACACTCCTCGTTCCCATTTGGAAGTAGAGGGGTTCTAAATATTCAGTAGTTTCAGTGGTCACAAAAAATGCTGAACAAATGGATAAAGCCAATTGCTAATAAACATGATGCAAATGTGTACATTTAAATGCAGTGAAATTGGATTAATTAAATCCACATTGCATCTGGATTTACATGTATACAAAACAAAATTACATGCAGCTCAAGAGCTTCCTGTGACTTTAAAATAGGGATGATTGAAAACATCTTCGTTTACCTGTGCGGGCTCTGGGTCAGGAACTGTGCTGGTAAATAGAAACATTCACGATCTAGATAAGCTAGATTTGACCCACAAAACAAGGTTATGAATTTGGCATTTTGTGTCGTTTAAAATCTAATGTAAAACTGCATCTCTCTGCTAACAAAACAGATGGTATTAGGCCTTCTTTTTGGCATTGGGTTTTGGTACCTGTCCAAAAAATCTTCTTGACATCCTTTAAATGCAGCTATTTAACCACCTGTCACTTTGCTTTAGATGCCCATTGAATTTCTGACAGGAAAAACATTATTTTGTCTACACATTATTCCATGACACAAGAAATGTAGAACATATACAGCAAAGTTTACACATTGTGTGAAAATCTCTTTAAAAAAAAGAAGAGAGTTGTTACATGCTACTAAGGCAATTACTCCATAATTAATGTCATTGATAGGATAAAACATTCCAGAAACCCAAATACAACAAAACAAAACAAGCTCAAACACAACAGGGAAGTATTAAGGACACAACATCGACTTACAATTTTCTTCTGCCCAAGTGAAGACATATCACCTTTGGTTAAATACCAACCTGGCTGATGCATATAAGCAAATCATTTTCCCCCAGAGAAATCTTCATTAACATGAATATACTATATACTATATTTTATAGTATATACAATATAATATACTGTAGTATATTCAATATTCCAATACTGTACAATATATCAGCAAGTTTATTCTCGTGTTCAAATGATAGAAGTGCTTGGATACCTTGATGCATCAAACCTTAGAACTATTCTTCATAGAATCATGGAATGGTTTGGGTTGGAAAAGACCTTAAAAATCACCTCATTCCACTCCCTGCCATGGGCAGGGACACCTTCCACTATCCCAGGTTACCCCAAGCCCTGTCCAACCTGGCCTTGGACACTTCCAGGGATTCAGGGGCAACCACAGATTCTTTGGGCAACCTTCCTCCTCACCTTCAGGATCTTCTCAAAGGTCACTTTGAGAAGTGATGTATTTGCTTCTGCTGGCCAGAGGTTTCAATACATGAGACAAGGGAGAACCTTGTCCTTAACCTCACCTCCCTAAACCCATATCCAAAGCCACGCCTGATTTTTCAAAGCATTAAAGCCTCCAAGATGTGTAGAAAATGAATTTACTTGCCAGAAGCAGACTTGGGAAGCAGCTGCAGGTGGCTTCCTTGAAAACCCTGATCATGGGCTCTGTACTCACATCTGTCCTGAATTTGTATTTGACTTTGGTCATTATTTGCCTGTTTGGCTGCCTGAGATCCCCATTTCCCAGGGAAGTATAACAACTTCCCTCCTTCCTCATGCTGCTCCGTAGGAAGAAAAGACTCTGACTGCTTTGTGCTTGTTTCAACCTGACCTGGTCTGGGATGCTCCCACAAATTTGGGGCAGCAAGATAAGGGTGGCTCAGAGGAGAGAGGAGCTTGCGTTCTAGGGAGGAGGGAGGACCCGGGACTTTTTGGAGATGAAGGCCTGATCCATGTGGGGGAGTTTGGGACAGAGCTGACCCACCCAGCTCCCACTTTGACACACTGAGCACCAGCACACCACCCTGCCGTTTAAATTCTTCCTGGAAAATGTAAGCTTTCCACAGGCAAACTGTAAGCAAAGAATGGGAATATATGCCCAGGAGCAGAAATACATCTCACACAGAATTCGCAAGGTCTACCCCAAAGCCAAACAGAAGTACCACAGGAATAGAGAGGTGAACGAGCTCTGTCGCCCTTTGGGGAAGGTGCCATGGGATAACCCAGGAGCTTGGGGCAAGGGCAGTAATCCAGCTCACAGGTCCAGTCAGAGACTGTCCCTTCACCAAGGCAGACATCCCAAGGTTCACATTCCCTCCTTGATCACCTGTTCCCCAGTGGAGGCATTTTTTCTACATGAGAAATCAGTAGATTCACATGGGCTTCCCACTTTCTGCCCACATGAAGGGAGTGGGAGCTGCACTCAGCCCCAGCTCCCATCCTCAGCCAGGCAAATTTGGAGCCACTCCATCTCCCAGGTGTGGGACGCTTAGTGAATAAGGCTTCTGTTAACTAAGTGCTACAAAAAACATTCGAAATAATTTGTCAGGGTCTTGTGCAACTTGTGTAACAGAGGAAATGAGTCCCAGGTGCCTCCCTGGCCACTGGCAAGAGAATTTCACCAGAGATGAATCTGGCTTTGGATCTTTAATTTTACTGTGCAGTTGCTGAGAAGAAGTACTGCTTTTGATTTCAAGGATGTCGCATACTGGGACCAAGTTTAACAGTTTCTTTAGCTTCTTCCTCCTGAAGTAGAGGAGTCATTTCTTATAGCCACGCTCTTAGTGAGTGTCTCGCGCTCGCGCTCGGAAAGTGAAGCAATTGAATCATCTTGTTGGTTCATTTTGAGGGGCGAAGTCAACACTCTCCTCCTCTACCCAGAAAATTATTCTTTCTCAGAGCAGCTCTCAGACTCCTCAGTGCAGAAGAGAGTGACTTTTGTTTTATAAATGATCTCCTGAGCTTGCAATAGTTGGTTTTTCTCTAAACTATTCACTATTTTGACAGTGCAGGGGAGCTCCCATGCTCACCCTCAGCCCAGGGAGAAGATTGGCGGCTGATCTTCAAAATTAATTCTTTTTTTTTTTTTTTTAAGCTAGTTTCCCATGGCTCTGCTTTTTTTCTTGTCACCTCTGCCAAGGTGACAAGAAAAAAAAATCTACTGTGAGATTTGCCAATTGATCTAGGATTAAATGTCAAAATGTATTTTAGCTCAGTTTCATTGCTGTGGTTTTTTCTTGTGTTTCCAAGTCTCCGCTTTTGCTTTCACCCAACAAATCATCACTGGGCATTTTGGGGCAGGGTGGGAATTTCCCAGGGTAGCATCTGAGCTGAAGTGCAGCACATGTACCACGCTTTAAAAATGGTTTTGCATGTATTCCCACACATGAAGACAGGCTGCACCCCTGCTCGACAAACTCAAAATACACCGCCTCAAGAATCAAGGCTAAAATTACATCCTAGCTTCCACTTGCTATATATATATATATATGTATATATGTGTATATATATATATATATATAAAATACATTCCTAGTGACAGAAAGTCACCTTTTAAAAACAAAAATGTTAATGAACCTGGAGATTATCAGAGGTGTTTAGCTCTTTCAGCCTGACCTGGGATGACTCCTGCTTCCTCAGATAGTTTGTCATCATCCTTGCAGGACTAATGGAGTGAGGGAGAGGAGAGGCTCAACACAGCTCTGACATTAGGCATTTGTAATGGCATTGCTAAAGCATTTCAGAGGCTGCAGCTTTGAATATGAAAAGGAACTCTGACTCCCCAGGCTTTTGGCAGTCTTCCTCCGGGTATCTGCTGCCCATGGAAATGCTGGCTGGTGTTATTAGCTGAGCCGGGCAAATAATGGATTTTAATTTAAATGGCAGAACGAAAGACTCCAGTAATGCCAGGGAGGGTGCGGGGAATTATCACAGGTTAACCCCAAAACATCCCCTGTCTGAAACAGAACCTTTAGCTCAGTGTCAGGTTACCTCCTGCCCTCTCTATCATGACATAATTACATTGCTGAGGAGACAGAGGCCTTCTTTCCAAGGGGAAACTTAAAATGGTTCATTTCTAAAATGTGAAATGAGATATTTTGAATATTTGCAACTTGTTGCCCCCACCTCTCTTTCTCTGCAGAAAGAAGTTGGAAAATTAATACAAATCACAAGCTGGTTAACCTTGATGAGTTCAGATTTCACTAAAAAGGTGCCTCCTCCCATCAGTGTTGAAGGATGAGCTTTGTCTGCTTCAGGCCCAGCTGAAGAGACCTCAGTCCTCAGCTCTGGGCATGTCCGTGAAATACAACCCACACTCTTCCTCTTAGTCTCTGCTCCTGTTCTTCTTCCCCTGCTCACTGTTGCTGCCCTTACTGCCCTCTTCTCCTGCCTTTTACTCCTGCCACCTCTCCTTGGTCTTCTGGGCTGGAGTTCCACCTTGGCCAGGTTCTGTGTATGATTGTACAAGACCTTCCCCCTCAAATAAAAGCAGCATCACAACACCTGACAAAATTTCTTTCTTAGTTTCCTCAATTCTTCAGGTTTCTTAGGAAACTTGTACAACATGGATAGTGTACAGCTTCCTCCCAACTCCCCAAAAAAACCCAAGAGGGTTTTTGCTCTGATTCTTAATAAACTTCATCCCAGATTATGCCCTTTTTATCACTGTTTTCCTCCACACAGTTAAAAAAGGCAAGAAGCCCATCCCTGAGCAAGGCAAACAGCCTGGATTCAGCTGGGCTGTGCGGGCTGAGCCCCTCAGTCCATCCTTTGGATCAAACAAAAATACAACTTTCAGAAAGCCAAACCCCACCACTCAGCAGCTCTTATTCTGACCACTTCAGCTCCCAGAAGAGTTTGCTCTGACAGCATGGGCTGCCATTCTGGGGGAAGTTATGATATGGATGATGAAAATCAGAGTTTTAGAGGGAAATTAAGTTAAATGTAAATGAGCAATGGCTCCCATTCAAAAGCATGTGTGCCACACACAACACCCAAACTCCATCCATACTGAGGCTCTGAAGCATCCAGTCGTTCCCTGTCCCAGCATTGCTGGAGGAATTCACACATGAAGGCATCATTCCAGAAAGTCAGCTGTGTCCTGACGTGAGCAGCAGGCTGAAGGAGGGGGTTCTCCCTTTCTACTCCCCTCTCAGGACACCCCACCTGTAGCACTGCGTCCAGAAGGATGTGGAGCTGCTGGAGTGGGTCATGGAGGGCCAGAGGGGAACCACAAAGATGCTCCCAGGGCTGGAGGCCCTCTGCTCTGGAGCCAGGCTGGGAGAGCTGGGGGTGTTCACCTGAAGAAGAGAAGGCTCTGGGGAGAGTTCAGAGCCCCTTCCACTGCCTAAAGGGGCTCCAGGAGAGCTGGAGATGGACTTAGGAAAAGGGATGGAGGGACAGGACAAGGCGAAATCACTTCCTACTGCCAGAGGGCAGGGCTAGATGGGATACTGGGAAGGAATTGTTCTCTGTGAGGGTGGGGAGGCCCTGGCACAGGGTGCCCAGAGAATCTGTGGCTCCCCCTGGATCCCTGGAAGTGTCCAAGGCCAGGCGGGACAGGGCTTGGAGCAAGCTGGAATAGTGGAATTTGTCCCTGCCCATGGCAGGGGGCTGAAACTGAATAATCTTTAGTGTCTCTTTCACCCCAAACCACTCTCTGATTCCCATCCTGATATTCCTGGGGGAATTTCACAGGTTCCCACATTACAATGACACAACTGCCACTCACCATGTCACCAGGCAGGGCATCGAGGCTCCAGGGGAAAGTGCCCTGGAAGTACAGGCTGTGAAGCCCCTGCTCCCTTTCTGCATCCAAGGAGTCTTTGGAGAAAGCAAGAATTTTACCCCTTGGGATCACCTTAACGAAATGCCAGTGAAACAAAACACTGGCCATGAGCTGGGGAGAGGGATCCTCTACAAAATAAATATTAATCATTATCTTTTTTTTTTTTAACAGATTAAATCAAGTTAAACACAAAGAAAAAAAAAATAGAACTCTTTTTCCTGTGGCTACATTTTCAGCCCTGGCTGAGGGGCCGTGGGCTGGCTGAGCCCCCCGTCTGGCTGGGCTGTCATGTCGTGTCCTGGGTCACGGCAGCCCCAGCACTGTGAGGCAGAGCAGAGCCCACCTCTCTGGAAATTCATGTTTTCCCCCGAAAGGGGAGAGTCTCGAGATTTCAAACAAACCTTTGCCAGCTGACTGTGCAACTAAAGAAAACACTGATGTAATTCAATGAACAATGAGGAACCCAAACTTAGCACAATGACCATTCTGGCTTTGTTTTCGGTTTCAGCAGCTCTGCACAACATTGATTACATTCACAGGGGCCACGTTTGCAGAAACCAAGGTCTGCAAGGTAGTGCATTCTTCACTGGTGGGAAGAACACACCCCTGCTTCATGTGAATGCAGGCACGAGCAGACTTCAGCAAGGTGGATCCCACCTGCATATATTAAACCATGTTTGAGGGTGTGCAACAGCTCTGCTTATTCCCCCTGTCCCTTTCATTCTTACTCTGAGCAAACTGGTTGAGTGGAAGGTGCCGCTGCCCACGGCAGAGTCTAATGAGATGGTCTTTAATGGCCCTCCCAACCCAAACCATTCCAGGATTTCATGATTCTTCACAAATACAGCTCCAAATGATAACCAAAGGTGTTCAAGCAGTACCTTCAGCACACAGGCTCTCACATTCCTCAGGGGCAGAGAACCCTGGGCAGGAGAAAATGCATCACTGGGGCATTTTCAGGAATAAACCACTTTGTTTCAGCACTACTGAGCGTGGCTGCAGGCCCCAGCCACTAAATCCAGGCTGAACACAAGTAAATGAAGAAACTCAGTCTGAATTTAGGACAACGTGTTTGGGGTTTTTTCTTTGAAAAGAAATGTTTTTCTCTCTCAGTTTGTAGATAGGGGCTAAAACTGATAACGTATTTTTATAAAACAATGCACGAGTTTCTTCTCCCTGCCTGCTAAAACAGGGCTCCCAGTTCGCCAGCTGTGAATTGTGCTGTTTCAGGTGCTTGTGTCAGTACTGAAGACATGGCATAAGATGATATGAGAATGATGGAAAAAAAAACCCCTATTTTAAAAAATACTTAATTCCAGAGATTTTTTTTCTCCCCCTGCTAATCTTTCCCTGTCTTTCAGCTGAATGCAAGTTTGAGATCACTGGGAGAGGAAAACACAGTCACACTGTGGGCTCTGAGCCAGTATCATGGGCTGGGAGCAGGTTGCCTTGTGGAGATAAATAACTTGTTTGGAGATGGGAAACAAAGACAGGAAAAAAAAGGATAGTCTCATCTGAGCAAGAGGTGGCCAGTGGAACCCCACAGGGACGTGGGCTGGGGTCTGTGTGGTCATCACCAGTCTGGAAAGGAGATCAATTGGCAAAGATGTTTGCACACAATTCTAAGTATCCAAGTATTTTCCTAGACCAGTTTTGCTGCTGAAGGAGAAGTGCTGTGGGACAGCCACCCAAATAAGTGGACAAGATGCAGGAGCAAAGGGAATTCAGAGGCAAGAAATGCCACGTACTGCAAATGAGAGCACAGAAACACCAGCCCTGAGATAGGCTGTTGCTGTTTGTGTCACTTGGGAAAGATCTTAGTTCTCCAAAACCATCACCAGCTCAGCAATCAGGGATGGTCAAAAATGTAAAAGGAATGCCAGCATTCGTGGGATGAGACACTGAACAGAAAAAGTCGTTTTGCTAGTATTTTGCATAAGTTCCTGCTGTACCATCTTCTTAAATATTGCAGCCCTAATGTTCCGTTTCAGAAAGGATATTGGAGAGCCGGAAAATTTATAAAGACAGGTTCAAAGCACCAGAGTTGTGAGCTGCTTCCAGAGGAGCAGCTCTGCTGGGGTTTTAGGAGGTTTTCTTTTTGTGTGTGTGCGTTCTTTTCTTTTCCTCTCAAAGAATTTTCCCCCATGTTAAGGCACATTACTGGATACTTAAGAGAAACAAAAAGACCTAGCTAGCCACAAGGGAGGGGCCCAGTTGTCCCTTTTGTCTTGGTGGCGTCTTCTCAGGTGGGGGAGCGGAGACATCTCGAGATCTAGAACTGGGAAAAGAAGTGGGGTGGAGTGCTTGGGACTCATTGCTCTCCTGGCATTTGGAGGGAGCGGAGACTGCAGTGACCGTGGGAAGAACTCATCTCACTGTGAGGCCGTGTTTTCTGCTGTTTGTCCTCCTGCTCTGCCCTGCCTCTGCCATCTCTTCACTGCTGCTTTTGGAGCTTTCGCTGCGCCATAGCACTGCGGGCACCACCCCTGGCCTGCCGAGGGGTCCCAGAGTCTCCTGATGCAGCTTCAGAGTTCTGTGCATCTCGCCTGTCACCGGGGATTCTCTTCTGCATTCATCCTTGCCGTTCCAGCCTGCTGCTCCCAGGGAATCCTGCTGAAGTTTTCTTCCGTCCCTTCCCAGCGTGGGCAAGGCGAGCTTTCCCCCCGTGCTCCCCGAGCTCGCTCCGGAGCGCCCCTGCCGGCTGTGGCCGTCACTGCAGCAAAGGGGAAAGTGCCTGACAGCCCCGGCAGCTGTCACTGGGGTCTGGTTTTGTTCGTTGTTACTGCCTTAGTTATTGTTGTTTTGTTTTGCCTTGTTGTACATATATATATATAGATATCAGTAAAGACCTGTTATTCCTATTTCTCATATCCTTGCCTGAAAGCCCCTCAATTTCAAAATTATAATAGTTCGGGAGGAAGGGGGTTACATTTTTTCCATTCCGGGGTGGGAGGGGGACTCCTGCCTTCCTTAGTAGACACCTGTCCAAACCAGGACAAGCTCCTAATAGGGTAGGTAGATACATAAGAATTTTTGCTTGGAGAAGAGACTGTTGGGGGAGTTCTGACACAGGCTCCTAAAATCATGAGTAGCATGGAGAAAGATGTTCAGGAACAACTATTTTATTAACTCTTTCAAGGAAAAAACAATAGGCATCAACAACATTGAATTAACCATAAGTAAGTAGTAATCTACCCTACAGGAAATTAAATTGTGACACTCATTGCCATGCTGAGGGAGCAAATGTGCAGTTGGATTTGAAAGGGACAAGTTCTTGAAAGCAATTAGTTGGACCTGTGTAGCGGTGCCTTTTTAAATGCACCCCGCGACAGACCTGAGTATATGATATCAGGAAGTCTCTGTATTCAGATTTTCCAAAATCTAAGATAACACCTTTGTGAAATGTCATTGAACACAAGGTGTGTCTCTTTTTCAGTTTCCTTAAGCAGTCATTGTTGGAGATGGGATATTAGGCTCTATAGATAGCCAGAAAACATTTATAGCTTTAAAATAACGAAAGCAATAGGAAGATTTTTGCTGATATGGGCCCTGACCTCAAAGTGAACACAAGGTGATCAACTTCAGCATGCTGACAAGAAAATAAGTGCTGAGCAATGAGTGTCGGAAAGTGCTATAAAAACTCAAAATTCTATTGTTATCAATGAATGCTGTGTTGTTTCATGAGAAACATTTGCATCAGAACTGATCCAAAAACATATAAAAATATTTTTGCTCTGGTTGGTTCACTAAGAAGATCATGAAGCAGCATTGCAGCCACACAGGTCAGGCAAAGCCCCCAGAACAGGGTTTTCCCCACACAAAGCACTCCTGCAAACACTGGGCCAAAAGTCTCTGCTGGGCAGGAGCTGGGACATCCTGGTCTAGCTGGGAGTAGGGTTTGTGGGATTTTGTAGAGTCCTGCCTTCACAACTCTCATGCAGCTGACTGGCCCTGGAGTCAGAGCCTTGGCCGGGGACAGAGACTGACAGATGTCACCAAGGCTCAGGTTATGTCCCAAACTGAGCCTGTCCTCTCTACATCAGCACATTTCACAGAACCACACTATGGTTTGGGTTGGAAGGGACCTCAAAACTCGTCTCATTCCAACCCCCTGCCACAGACATCTTCCATTAGACCAGGGTGCTCAAAGCCTGGTTCAATGTGGCCTTGAGTTGGTATTTCTGTTTTACTCTATCAGTCATATCTTAATTAAAAACCTGCAAACAAGGTCATTCCCCCTTATTTATTGAGTGACAACTGACACATTTTGTTGTAGTGTTGAAGCAGGCACTGCTCAAGGTGCAAGTTGTTTGTTCAGGGTGGCTCAGTGCTAATCTCAAGTGATCTGCCTTAGGAGAAAAGGGCTCAGAAAGCTCAGGCAAGGCAGGACCTCAGAAAGTTAAACCATTCATGAACCCACAGGTAATTTCCTGACTGCAAGGGTTCACTATGAGAAAAAAAAATTTTAGAATAATGACATCTAAATTATAGCTCTGCTGTTAAGAGCAGTTTGGTGTTGCTTCAGGCTTTGAGTCACAGAACAAACAGGGAGAGAAGTAGAAGCTGCATGAACCTCTCTGGTTTTACATTTGCAGAGCTGTGGATCTGAGGCGAGACATAAGCTGGGCATGTGGAGAGATGCAGAAATCTTTAGATTTGCATATACAATATTGAGATGATGAGAATGTCACATTTAAATGCAAAACTCACGTGTCTCATGAATAAATCATGAATGGTGGCAAGAATTATTTCTTCTTTTTTTTTCCCCTCCCTCCAATTGTCACCCCCCTCCCTGCCCGCTGAAGAGACACTGATCTGCAAAGCAGACAATTCCTCCTTCCCTTCCCAAGGAAACAGCGTGATAGATGAGACTCGATAAGAAGCTGAAAGCTCTTCCAAAACAAAAACATGTGCGTGTGCTTCTTGTTTGTACTTGGCTAGGAAGTAAAGAAGCATCATTTCCTCTCTCTCTCTCTCTCTCTCTCTCTCTCTCACTTTTTTTTCCCTTCCTCTTTCTCAAGAGATACCTTAATGCCATGGCAACAGCCTTCAACCCTTCCCTTGTATGACACCAGCAGATTTGGAAAAGGTTAGCTGTGTGTTGTAATCAAATCCAGGCAGGTCAATCATGTAAAGAGATGACTTCCCATGTGCCGTGGAATAATGAATGAATGGATCACACAGGTCTTCCTTCCTTCCCCTCCTTCTCTCCCTCACCATGTGAAGTGCCAGCAGATTAGCATTTTGTCTCTGGTGAATAAAATTGAAGTGAACAATTTCCAAAGATTACTAGAAAACACGGAGCGGAAACGGAGATGAACTGATGGTTATAACCCCTAAACCCAAAAGTCACCAAAGTGGACAAGCCCCTCCTGGTGTGATTAAAGGGTAGAGAGGTTTTATGTACAAAATACAACAAACGAGACCCATCAGTGCTGTGAAACATAACCACCTCTCAAATTAAACAGGGCTTGCTGTCTGCGTATCATTTTCAGTCTTGAGATATCACCACCAATTTCGCGCTTTGAAAGCAACGATTCGGATCTCATTAATATCAGACTGGGCCTGTGTTTGGGGTTTTGGATGGCACTTCCTAAAACCCAGACATTTATGATTCATCTAAATGTTAGGAATGTATTGATTCTGACAAAATTTGCCTAAGAAGAGGTATCTCTGATTGGCAGTGAAAATTTGGATCCAGGGTGGGAACATACAGCACGAGTTATGTTGGGTGAGGACAGACACTGGAATATGGGACAAGGGGGCTCTTGATGTACAGTTCCACCCACATCTCCTGTGCAAGCACCTCCACATGTGGTAAGTAAGCCCTTCATTGACTCTGTGACTTTACACTTCATTTTCCACACCAGCAGCTGAAAGTCCTAGCATTCCACCCTCATTGATTTACCCCTCCTGAATATTACGTTCTATGGGAAAAGCTGCAGCCACAGGTCCGACACCAGCAACCCCACAATCTTTCATGCATCTGCTCTGTCCACCACATGGGTCTAAGCTCTTGGTCAGACACCTGACCTAAGGTGTCTCATAGATTACAAGGGAATATATGATTTTCCTGGGCTCTGAGGGTTAGTCTCTGCCTACCTCAGCATTGCTAAACCCCAAAATGCTGGTAAAGACCTTTGTGCTGCTTTGAAAGTAGACTGGGGGGGAGAAATGAGTCCCACACTAATACCTTGAGAGAGATTTCAGATCGGAGTTACAACTTAATAGAAAGATTACAATAAATGCAACGATACAGAAAAATTGGCTTAAACTCACAAATTCAGAGTACAACCCTGTTGCTCAGGGTGGTGATCACAGTCCTATCAGGTGGTGATTGCAGTCCTGTTGAAATGATGGTTGGAGTTGAAAGCAGTGATCTTGTGGAAGTTCTGGTCCTCCTCTGGATCCATCCAGTGGTGGTGGCAGTGTCCCCAGTCCCCAAACTTCCAGATTATATACGCTTCAATTTGAGCAGGAATGTTCAGTACCTCCCCCAGGGCCAGAGTGGGGAGTTCACAAAGGAATGATGTAATCCTGTGAGTCATAGGATATTTTGGGGAGTCCTTGATGGTCTCAGTGGTTGCAGCTGCCCATTCTGCTGGTGCCACTGAGCCCATGATGGCCCATGAGCAGAGACCCCTCAGGCTGAATGGGGCTATCCTGGTGCTTCCCTGGGGGGAGTTATCACAGCTGAGCTCTTTGAGAAGAAATGCTGCCCTGCCTTGCAGGGTTTGTCTCTTCTTCCTTCTCTCATCTAACACCCAGCTCGTGGCCTGAGGGGTCGGGGTGCACTGGGCAGCTCCTGCAAGTGACCCATCATTACCAAGTAAAAAAAAAATAGGTAGAGGGGAGTAGAATGCACAGATTGATTACACCCACATTGACACTCTTCTCTTGTAACCAGGACACCCTCTTGTCCTCCTGCAGGAACATCTGGGGGCCATCAGAAGGTTTTGTGGGACAGAGATGTTCCTCAGAGCTACAGAATATTCTTGGTGCACAGAGTTCACCAGGACAGCTTCCAGCAACACAGGACTTAGCCAGCTTTTTACAAACCTGGTGTTGGTCAGAGCTGCACTTGGACTTAAAGACAAGAGCTTCCAGCCTGGCTGTGAGTTTCCAGAACTATTTACCACTTGGATTTGTAATATGGTGTTGCTATTTGCAGTTTGTAGCTGGAGAGTGGCTGATGGAAATTCTTTAGTGGCTATAGCCACGGACAAGCAGCCCCAAGCCTTCCAGAGCTCAAGAAGCATTTGGAAAATGCTCCCAGGCACTTGGTGAGATTCTTGCGGCTGTCCTGTGCTGGGCCAGGAGTTGGACTCAATGATCCTCGTGTGTTGCGGTCGCGCGATGTTTTGTTATATTTCTGTATTTTCCTAAGTTCTTTGTACCCCAATGGTTTACCCCTGTACCTCCCCTGTTTCCCATCCCCAGTTGGTTTGCCCCAAACCCAAGCCACTCCCCTGGTGCTCCCAATATGGTCAACCCCCTCCTCTTATTCTGGTAGTTTCTCTATCAATCACCCGAACTCCTCCCATTGTTCCAGACCGTTCCCTGTTCGTCACCTGAACCCTCCCAGATTACCCTTATATGGTCCCATCAATCCCCTGAAAACCCTGCCCCTTTGGTTCCTCCCCATTGGAAATCCCCTAAACCTCGAGGCCCCATTGGGGCATGTGACCCTGTTCCCTCCGCCTCTTGTGCTGACTGGCCTCAGCATATGTCTATCTCCTCAGTCTCGCTCCCGCTGATCCCTCCTATTGGTCCCCAGTTGGGTTACTCCCCTTGTTCAACCCTCCTTTAAAAAGCATTGTAAGGCTGCGGTCTGTGCCTTGTTCGCCTTGGATTCCTTTCAGCTATTGGTGTTTGGGTCCTATCCAGCAGCAAGCCTCCTCGCTNGGTTTGTCTCTTCTTCCTTCTCTCATCTAACACCCAGCTCGTGGCCTGAGGGGTCGGGGTGCACTGGGCAGCTCCTGCAAGTGACCCATCATTAACAAGTAAAAAAAAAATAGGTAGAGGGGAGTAGAATGCACAGATTGATTACACCCACATTGACACTCTTCTCTTGTAACCAGGACACCCTCTTGTCCTCCTGCAGGAACATCTGGGGGCCATCAGAAGGTTTTGTGGGACAGAGATGTTCCTCAGAGCTACAGAATATTCTTGGTGCACAGAGTTCACCAGGACAGCTTCCAGCAACACAGGACTTAGCCAGCTTTTTACAAACCTGGTGTTGGTCAGAGCTGCACTTGGACTTAAAGACAAGAGCTTCCAGCCTGGCTGTGAGTTTCCAGAACTATTTACCACTTGGATTTGTAATATGGTGTTGCTATTTGCAGTTTGTAGCTGGAGAGTGGCTGATGGAAATTCTTTAGTGGCTATAGCCACGGACAAGCAGCCCCAAGCCTTCCAGAGCTCAAGAAGCATTTGGAAAATGCTCCCAGGCACTTGGTGAGATTCTTGCGGCTGTCCTGTGCTGGGCCAGGAGTTGGACTCAATGATCCTCGTGTGTTGCGGTCGCGCGATGTTTTGTTATATTTCTGTATTTTCCTAAGTTCTTTGTACCCCAATGGTTNTCAAAGGAGCAGCCCTAAAGCTTTGTGCCTTTGGCTGGTCCCCACACCTGCCGCACACCGCAAGTGTGCTAGCCCGGGCCGTGGTCAAACGGTCACTGTGACAGTGTGTCACTTCCAGCTTGGGACAGTCCATGATTCTGGGTGGGCAGGATCCTGTGGCAGTGGTCGGTGGGGCTGTTAATGGCAGGCTGTGGTTTGGCATGGTCCTGCTGCAATCCCTATAGGGCCAGGGAGAACTCCAGCTGCCACCAAGGTTTTTTGGCTGTTGGACAAAGAGCAAGCAGCCCAGAGGTACTGGGTTTGTGTGCTGGCTGTTTGCAGGCTCTAATTCCATATTAGTGTCCATTAGGGAATGGAGAGACAGGGTGAGGGAAAGTTGAGCCCCCAGAACCATCCCTCTCTCCTTGGATTAACACTTCCCTGATGATATTAAGGATGCAGCAACTTCAATATTTTGTATCAATCCATGTATCCTACCCTGGAGGCCCACCTCACGGCTGGTGCGTGCACACGCTGTCAGGGATGTTTTGCATCATCCCCAAAATTAAGTAAACCAGCCAGAGCATAAATAGAAGAGCAGACCTTCCACCATCTGGTTCCATCAGAGCACGCATATTTAACTGTGTTATGAACCTACATTTTCCTATGATTTTTATTTCAGCATTCGCCAGCTTGTGATGCTGTTGACTCCTGTGAAACTATTCCAGGTCATACCCATCAAAAAACCCCAAAACCAAACGCACTGGGCCAGTTCATTCCAGTAGACAAGACAATTTCCTCTGAACCCTTGGGCAGGCCTTTTTGGATGTTACCTGGAAGCACTCCAATTTAAAGCACTCCTTTACTCCAATTCAAACTGCACTGAAGGACCGTGGAATTTGCAAAGTGCTCAAGGCCACTTGTGCATCCTTTCTCAGTCTCTTTTTGTCAGTGTGTCTGACAAAATCTAAGTGCCAGTTTTTAAGACATGGAAGCTTTAAGCATCTTAAAATAGTCTTAGAACAAATCCAGCTACCAATTAAACCTAAGTTCACCTACAGCTTTCTCACCCACTTGAAATTTCCGAGACCTACTTTTGATTGAATTTTTAATTATAAAGCTGGGTTTGATCTCTGGATGTTCATTACTGTAGAAAGACAATGCTTAGAAGTGGAAACTTAGAATGAAGAAGGAGCGTTAGAAAAGTATGAGCTCTTATTTCAGGAGAAGGCCTTTTAGCTAATATGCTTTGTTCAATGTGCAGTAGGAAAGGATCTATAAAAATGGCAATATTAACCCATGCTTGAAAGTGAAATCCATTATTTTATTTTGAACCAGCTTATCTTTCAGCACTGGATACAAGTTCTGTGTCAGAAAAAAATTTTATCATTTCCCCTCAGCAAAGGATAAGAATGCAGAGAGTAAGAGGGATTAGGATGAAACCATTGCAGGCTTGATAATGGCAGAGAGGTTTTTAAAGATTGACTTTGAAGCGAAAAATTAAGCAAACCTTTAGAAAAATACGTCTTCTTAATAAGAAACAGTGTATTTATAAGAGGCATCAAATATAAACAACAGAAACAGCTGAATGCCAGAGTGAGTGAATGTCATCAATCGCCAGGAACCTGAAAGCTGACTGCATTTTTCTTCGTTTGCATCCTGAAACCAATGGAGGCAAAGTGGGATTGCTTCCTCCTGAGCAAAGCTGGGCACTAAATGACTTGGAACCTGTTCTCCTGTCTCATCCCATTCCTGTTCCATCTCCAGCAGCCAGTGGCATCTCCTCCCGAGCATCCTTTTCAAATAGATTATTACGGGAAACCTGATTTTAGCCCAACTGCCACAGGGGGCCCCAAGCACCCACCCAAACCAGGCCACAGGAGGAAGAGTTTTCTACCCCTGAGCAAAGCTTCAAACCTGGTTGGTATCAGGTAGGCACTGAATCTGAAGTCATTTCTGCTACCATGGCATGGCCAGAAGGCATTTGGACATGAACCAAGCTGTAGTGTTTGCCTGGATGGACAGGCGACCTCAGCTGTAGTATTTTTCTGACTGTTTTTAAGAGCTTTATGGGTGGACACCTCAATCACATGGGATTTGGTTTTTTTTCTAATTAGATGTCCCAAATTCTTTAATCAGGAGAACTTCTTCCACTCTTGAATTACCTGCAAACAATACTAATTGCTCAGTAGCAGCCTGTGGTGTGACTGATAGTACCAGCAGAGAGAGCTTTGCAGGCTGGCTGGAGGAATTCCAACCCAGACACTTCAGGGAATAAACATTCCTGATACTCTTCAGAGACCTCTTCCCTTCCATGAGGGAGAAGGCCTTTCCTTTCCATGGCCTTTTTACTAAATAAAGTTACCCCTCAGCTCTCTACTCCCAAACTTACTGTTCCATCTCCTGGCTTCTTTTTTAAATGACACATGGCAGCCTGATTTTCCCTTCTCTGTACCAGGAATTATCACCTTACCTCAAACCCAGAAGACGTAGAATAGTCCCAAATCAACAGATATTCAGTGGCTTACACCTACCTGGTTTCCAAGAGAAGGAACCACACACATCTGGCAAAGCTGGAGAACTAACCCCTTTAATACTTTATATTTTTTATTTATATTTTAGAGGATGGAGCCTTTTTACAACACTGGGCAATAAAACACCTGATCCCACCGTGTGGACACTGTGCTAAAATCCTTGTTTTCAGAACCTGCCTGGGGCTGAGTCAGGGCTCAGAGGTGAAAGTTTTGAGTAATCCAGCCATAAAAGCCACTAAATCCCTTTCTTGCTGTTTGCTTCGTATTCTTTTCTGTGCTTCATCATCCATCACCTCTTCACCTCAGTTTGGGGCTTTTAGGAACAGCTCTCTGTGATGAATAGTTTACTCCCTTGTACCTAATTAAAAAGATTTTGTCATTTAAGCTGTGTTGCTTTCTCATTTTTAGCCCCACTTAGCACCAACAGCTTCTCCCTTTGGCTGAAGGGAGCAGTGCTGGGCATGGGCAGCATCAAACTCAGGCACAGGAAAGCATTTCAATATTCTTAATTTTAAGGTTGTGATTAAATCACTGTGATTTCAGAAAACTATAATGAAAATCAGGTTCTGCATAGGATTGTTATCCTGAATAAGAGATGTAACAGGTATGACACAGGAGAAGATTTTGTTTCTAGCAATGTTATAAATAAGTATAAATATATATATATTTATATCTAAACATATGAATAAAATACAAATAAATGTATAAAATAAATTATATCAAAAGGTGTAAAGAAATAAATAGAATCCTTTGTTCCTAGCAATATTCTCTCCTATGGTTAAATAACAAATACCTCTTGAATTGACCAGCCATGCTCTTAGGCACAGCGTAGGAGTCCTTTCCCACTGAAGTTTGGCCTTTCCCATAGCTGAACCTAGATTTAATTAATTTTCCCAAATTTTAACATTCCAAATCCCTGTTCAGCTTTAGAAGTAATGATTATGTTGAAACATAAGGTATTTTGAGACTTCCTAGCAGATGCTCTGCTGTTATTTCACATTCACCTATGGCACTGAAGCCTCTCAGGCATTAATGAGCACTGTCTCCAGAGGTGAATTACAAGTAGCCATGTGGGAAGGAAGCAATTTCCTGGGCTTGATCCCCCAGTAAATGCAAAACTCATCCCTGGTATCTACTCCTCCCTTTGGGCTGACTTCATTCCCCTCTCATTTCCAAAGGATCACTACATCAAGGATGCAGGAGAAGATCCAGACTGGAAGTACTGGCTACATATTAAAGTCTAGGACCCATGAGCAGGATTTCCAGCCCAGTAAAGGACAGCAGGAACCACAGACACCAAAGATACCAACGAGACTCATTTTCCAGTGAGCTCCTCTCATCCCCACTGCAATGGATGGGGATGTTTAGCTGTTTGTGTTCTTCTCCAGTTCGTTGATATGTTTAGCAAACTGGTTTTCCCGTGGTTTCTCCAACCAAAGATACCTCCTCACTGCAAGGCCTCCTTGTGGGACCAGCACTGTCATGACTTCAGGATACATGAGGGTTAGAGCAGCTTTACTCACACTGAGATCAAAAAATGGTGTCGTTCCCTCCTGTGGCTACTTCTGTGCAGTTCTCTGCAGTCACTGGTGAGGAATCTGGGTCCCTGCTCAGCATACAACTGCATTTTAATTGAATTAAGCTCTGTCACAGCAATCCAGCCATCCTATCACCAAACTCCAGTCCTACCCTGAAATAGTTTTCCAAGTGATTTACAACTCATGCTCCCAAGTGAAAAGGACAAAAATTATCTTCTCCCTCATTTCCAGGCTGAAAAGTTTTGAAACTTGAATTTTTCAGCAGTGATTTTCTACATTCAAAACTTGCCGGCAGTAAGGAGGCAGATGAAGAGTGGAACGTGGCCATTCACCCAGACTGCAGGCCCTCTTCACTTGCTTCAACTCTTTCTGCTTCCTGAAGGCTCTGAGAAGGTCACAGCTCAAGCTTATTTTTACCTTTTATTTGCACATTTTCCACTGCTTGTTGGTACATCGATCTCTCCTGAGAAGGAGCTCCCGAGCAGCAGCTGCAGTGTCCAAGGCCAGATTGGACACTGGGCTTGGAGCAACCTGGGCTAGTGGGAGGTGTCCCTACCCATGGCAGGAGGTGGGATGGGATGATTTTTTAAGGTCCCTTCCAACCCAAACCAGTCTGTGATTCTGAGGTAAATCCTGGAGGAGCACAGGGTCAGCTCCCCCAGTTTCTGAGCAATTGCACCACAGGCACCAGGGTAGGACTGGGAACTGTTTCCTGTTTGCTGTCAGTTTAAAACCTTACCTCTGGGTTTCATTGCCTGTACAAGAGAAGCTTGTTCCAGAAGTAACTAAATCCCTGTGGAGTGAATGCTGGCTGGTTGAGGCTGCCCCAAAATGCCACCCAAAGCAAAGCAGGGTCACTTTGCTCCTCTTCCCTGAGTGTCCCCTCCCCAGTGAATGACTGTCGCCCCTCAGGGATCACAAACACTGTATGTGAGAGAGCTGTGAGGCACCAGAAGGCTTTTGGGATGACCGCTCCGTGGGGATATCTCTCCCCTCTCCACAGAGGTGTTGTGGCACCCCAAGACCTTTGTCCCCTCTGCTGTGGCTGAGCCAACAAGTCTCTGCTGCCCTCAGGATTCCTCAGCAGCGGTGCTCGGTCACCCTCAGCCCCCACAGCCAAAGCAGCTCCCCCAGACTGGGGCTGATGAGACAAACAGCATCAGGCCACATTTCCCTTCCAGCTGGAGAAAGGGCCCAGATTCGCCTCCCTCCTGTTTGCCCGCAGAAATGAGGCAATTGGGATTTATCTCCTTTTTAGTGTACTTTCTGCCGAGGAATTCAATCTGATTATCCCAGAGCTTTGGCCTACCACTCCTAACCTGGATCCTTGGCCTTCTTCTTTCATGAAAGGCTGCTTTTAGCTCTTTGGCCTACTTTTAACCCTCAAAGATAATCCCTCTGCAGCACTTGGTGAACTGCCAGCAGAATTAAAATCTGCTGGGCTTATTTACTCTCCTAATGAAATGCAATATACCCAAGTATATCAGGTCTAATTAACACCCTGTCTGCAACATCTCTCCTTAGCTCTGATAATTATAAAAGAAGAGAAAAACCACGCTCCCCCAGTCACCCTGGACATTAGAGAGGAAATGAATTTCACTAGGGTTTTTTTTTCCCAGTTTTATTACTGCAAATAGATGTCTTCCCAAACTTCATGCTGGCTCACTCCTCCTTCTCTAAGATGAATTGTTGCCAGGAGTTGTCTGACACTTTTTAGTTTTATTTAGGTTTGGCTGAAACGGGATGTGGGTGATGAGTGGAAACTCAGCCCACCCTTGGGCCACAAAAAGAAGGTGGCACAGGCTTGGCAGGGGAGTAGAGGTGGGAAATCCCAGGGAAGGGCTCCTGAGGGCATTTGGAAGGAGGGAAATCATGTTCTGCCTGAGCACTGAGCCTGTCTATTACAGTATTTTGTGGACAAGGGCCTGCAGGGACAGGACAAGGGGGAATGGATCCACACGGCCAGAGAGCAGGGTTAGGTGGGATACTGGGAAGGAATTCTTGGCTGTGAGGGTGCTGAGGCCCTGGCACAGGGTGCCCAGAGAAGCTGTGGCTGCCCCTGGATCCCTGGAAGTGTCCAAGGCCAGGTTGGACACTGGGGCTTGGAGCAACCTGGGACAGTGGAAATCCCTGTCCGTGGCAGGGGGTGGAACAAGATGATTTTTTAAGATCCCTTCCAACCCAAAGTGTTCTGGGATGATGCTGTGAACACACCTGGCAAGGCAGCAGTAACACCAGAGTGGGGCACTGAAGTCAGGAGAAAGGAATTCCATGTTAGTTGAGGGAAAAAAGCAGGTTTGAGGAGGTCTGGCAGATGTAGACATCAGGGCTGGCTTTGGTTTCCACTGCTTCTCAGCAGTCCTTGCTGCACTGTTTTTGAGGGTGAAAAAGCCTGCCACAGGGATCCTGGAAAAGGACTCCAAGGTTGCTTTACAAAGTCTGGAAAGACTGTCTTAACTTTTTACTGTCACAGCTGCTGGTGAAACACTAATATATTTGTAATTCAGAAGAGAGTAACTCCAAATAAGCACTGCAGCCTCTCAGAAGCCTTCATCTGTGCTAGATTACGTCAAGGGCTCTTGAATTAAACAAATCTGAAGTTTCTAGGCCAAGCCATTTCTGAGATATGACATGAAAAAGCATTAGGAGATGCTTCAAACACTCTGAATTACACTTATTTTCCCTAAGACCCATGTCTCAGAAATGGATTTTCTGATATGCCTCAGGTTTTGCCAAAAACATTCCTCCCCTGGCTTTCCAGCACATCTGCGCAGTCTGAAGATGTGTCCAACCTTTTTGTAGGACTTCCGCAGCAGGGTCAAACCCAGACACTGGGAAGCTCATTTTAATAGGGAGAACAGGGAAAGCTAATCTTTACGTAAACCCTTTACAGTCCCCCAGCACTGAGCCAGCAGCTTCTCACGCCCTGATTGCCCTGCCAGCTTTCCCCACAGCATTTCGATTGTTATCACTTTATCAAATTGATAAATATCACAGGTTAGGCTGGGTATCAGGGAAAAGTTCTTCCCCCAGAGGGTGCTGGTACTGCCCAGGCTCCCCAGGGAATGGGCACGGCCCTGAAGCTGCCAGAGCTCCAGGGGTGTTTGGACACCACTGCCAGGGGTGCCCAGGGTGGGGCTGTTGGGGGATCTGGGCAGGGTCAGGGGTTGAACTGGATGATCCTTGTGGATCCCTTCCAGCTCAAGATATTCCATGTTTCTATGAAATAATAACTGCATGCACCAAAGTTTTCTCCTTTCAACCTGCTCCCCACAGATTAAACAGAGGTTAAAATAATTCTACAAAGACATAGGGAGGAGTACATGGACGCTGCCCTGCCCACAAGAAGATGTCACATCATTCAGACTGGCAGTTAATAGAGAATAATTTCTTTATACACACAGGTAGCTCTTCCTTTACTCTGCAATCCCTGAAGCCAAGGATGGGGTACAGATTCAAGCCAGGGCTGCATCAGGTGGATGGAGAGAAGAATTCACCCTGTGTCTCTGAGATCTCCCTACCTCTGCCAGACACATGTGGAACTGGGCAAACTGCTTGTGCAGAACTTGTCTGATAACACTCATCCTTCTTGATGAACAAAAATCGAGGTGAAGCGATGACAGGCACTTGGATTCATGTAGGGCCCTGTCTTGGGCAGCAGAAGCTGCCCCCCATCCTGCCTGGTTGCAGCAGGATTTGAGGCTACTCAGAAATTTGCAAGAGCAGACACCTGTATCATTATAGAAGAAGAGGATGTTGTGGCTAAGATGCCTGAAGGAGAATCTACAGCCCTCATTTCTGATGAGCTCCCTCCCAGGGAGCATTTAGGGAAGTAGGTGAAAGCAGAGACATCAGTACATTATCCATGTTCCCTTGCATTTATATCTTTTCCATTAGTGAACTGCTGGAAGAGTCCCAAAATCTGATGCCATGGAGGAAAACAGTGACAAACAGAGAAAAAGTCTTACAGGGTTGGTCCATCTCAGCACAAGGAAGGGCACATTCCAGATTTATGCCTCGTGCTGGGTGTGCTCCATGCCTTGGCACCAGCTGTGATGGAGCTAGACTGATTCCTTGGAAAAAAAAAAGCTGTTGGAGGCTGAGAACGAGGAGGAATGGTGCTCCAAAAGAGTTGTTTCTCTGCTTACGATTTTCAACTCTTGTCTAATCCAGAATATGTAGGAGATAGCAGGTGCTTAATGAGGACCTGGAAGAGCCTCCCATGGCTGAGGGAGAGCAGCTCAGTCCCTTGGGAGGTGTCAGTAGGACCCCTGCACCCTTTGGGCTGGAGCAGGAAGGGAGGATGAAGAGCCCCCTGCAGTGGCCCTGGGCTCATTTCTGGGTGGTCCTTCCAGAGAACTCCTGGTGTCCACCTGCAAGTGGCCTTCAGGCTGGGACAGGTACCCAGGGCCCTGGGGACACCAGCAGGTCCCTCAGAAGACTGGACCAGGGCAAGGACCACGGGAAGCCTGAAATGAGAAGGAGAGAAGTTATACCTGAATTTTATGGACAAAGTCTCTCCTGCAGCTTCACCTGGACTCCCTGCAGGCAAATCCATTGACTGCATGGAAAATCCAAGGACTGCATGGAAAAGGTTTTGGGGTCTGTGTGGGAGATGGGCTTTGCTGAGTGTTCACCTGCACTGGAGAAAAGGCCACGAGGGACCTGGGGAGCCAAGTGCCTGTGACCCAAGGTGACACCCTGTGTGCACCAGCAGCATCTTCCTCCTGCCCTGCAGCAGGATGAACCAGCCTTGGGAACCTTCCATGGCACTTGCCCACATTTCACCCACCTCCCTGCAGGCCTTGGTGCCCCCCAGCCTCCTCTGCAGCTCCACAGCTCTTCGCCAAGCTTTGGAGCGCTGTGGGAATCTGGGCTGCTGTCTCTTAGCACCTCCTGGGGCACGAGTATGCCCAAGATGAGGAGGAGGAGACAAAGGACACAGGGAGGAAGAGAAGCTGGGCAGACACAGTGGGAAGGCTGAGACACCCCAGCACAATCCTGCGGTGCTTGGCTCAGGGTGACAAGCCCGTGCCAAGCTCTGGCAGGGGCCACATGCTTGAACGCCATGGTTATTTAACTGAACTTCAGCCTGGCTATTTATGGACAGGATTCATATCCAGGATCCAGGCTCCTCAAGTGTTTGAGTGCTCTTTGGGAATCTTCCAGGAAATGTCAGAAAATTCTGATTAGACAAAATCAAGGTTTTTTCATGGGAGCCTACCGGGCTGTTCAGCTGCAGCATGTGAGGAATTTCTGATGGAAAGCAGAGACAGACAGTGGCAGGGCAGGAGCTGCCTGCAGGAGAGGAGCTCCTCCAGGCCAGGGAGGACTCCCGCTTGGGAGCAGGGATCTTTTTTGCTCCCTGGAAACAGTTTCCACTGGATCCCACTGATGCCCAACCCCATCCCTGAGAGCTGTCCATAAAAGCTCCATCAGGGAGGTGAGTTTAGGATCACACCCTTGGAGAACTTCTCCTGGCTCCCACTGGACCTGCTGCAGGAGGCAAGGAGGAGAGGATGAAAAATGAGAATGAAATAATCCAGCTTGCAGTGAATGTTAGGGAAGGGCTGAAGCTCGAGGGGTGCTGCAAAATTCCCTTCCACTGCAAGCCTGAGGATTCAGAAGTTGGGAGCCACATCTCCCCAAAGTGAGTCTCTGCCTTATGGAAAAACCCATGAGAATTCATCTGTATCTAAGCGTGAATAAAGGATGGGAAGGGGCTTTTAATTCAATTTTCTTTCTGAAATTTGAAGACCGTATTTTTAATCTTTCCTCTGCAATGCTGAGAATCAGTTTTATTTTTTTTTTTTTCTTTGANAACTTTGTGGAGGAGAAGGATTTTCTGTCTTCTTTGCCTGTTAAATACTTCCCTCAAATCCATATGTCCTGAAATTAGGTGGGTGGTAGGGAGCTTGGCTGGATTGGGATCTCAGTCCAGGCTGGACAGCCAGGTCTGCTGAGGGACCTGCACCATCAGTAGAGAGGAGGAGCTGTCAGGGGCGACATCTCTTGGATGTGGGATCTTCCACCATTAGGGAATCCTCGGCACCTATTTGAAACTAGGATCTCACCTTATGGTTAAAGTTTGATGTGGGATGATCAGAGCCTGAGATCTTTGCAGGCAGAGGTTTTTCCTGGAGAGAGCCTCTCTGGATCTGTTCTCATTTCAGCTTCAGCTGGGTCCAGCAAAGGAAAAGAGGCCAACAGGGAATGCTGTCTCCAGCCCTCCCTAGATGGGTGCCAAATCTCACAAACAAGTTCAGCCTCAAGCTCAAAATGCAACATTCAGGGAGGCCGATAAGAAGCTGTAATCAACTGGGATTTGCTTATTGCCTATACGGTCACTTAATCCCAGAGTGGTTTGGCTTGAAAGGGACCTTAAAGCTCATCTCATTCCACCCCCTGCCATGGGCAGGGACACCTTCCACTATCCCAGGTTGCTCCAAACTTCATCCAACCTGGCCTTGGACATTTCCAGGGATGGGGCAGCCATCATCTCACTGAGCAATCTGTGCCAGTGTTTCACCTTTGTAATTGTAAAAACTTCTTATATCAAATGTGAATCTCTGCTCTTTAAGTTTAAAACCATCACCCCATATCCTGTCTCAACAGCCCCTGCCAAAAAGTTTGTACCCATCTTTCTTATAGAACCCCTTCAAGTACTTCATTCTTTAATCCTGCTGGAATCAGTGGGAATGCCCCTCTGCAAAATTAGACCTTGAAAGAATATTTTGCCATGAATTTTAGCAGGGCAGGGCGTGCTGAAGGGCAGCCTCCCAACAGAGCTAGAACCCCGGGCTGCCAGAGCCCTGCCCTGTACCCACGTGAGCTGCTCTACCCCCTGCTCCTCCCCAGGTACAGATAATCACGTCACCCTAATTGCCATCTCCTGGTCATTATCTATGTGAGCTATTTACCCCAAAACACGAAGGCAGAGTAGGAGTGCTTCATCCTAGGAGAGGGTTAATCTCCCGCTGGATGCAGGATGCCCTCATGGGAATGGAATGTGTAGTGTTGGTAAGTGGTTATGCCCCAGAAGCCTTTGAGAGCCCACTGACTACTGCATGCTAACGATTGGTATTATTAAAGAACAATTGATGGCCTGTAACCAAACAAGAGAAACTAATTACTGGAAAACTTTTATTGTCCTTTAATTACTGGGCCTCTTTGTCAATTAGCAGAAGAGAGAGGGAGAGGGAAAAGAGAGAGAGAGAGACTCGTTTTATAGCAACAATAAATTTTCCAAAACTACAGTCATCAGTAGCTGCAAAAGCGAGTCTATTAACGCACAATGTTAAGGCCTGATATTTACTCTGGCTGCTAAATGTAGGTGCTTCTCTCCCGAAAAAGTGCAGAGCTCTAGGAATACTAATCAGGGGGTTCTTGCTCTGGCTCTGCTGCTGCCTGGCATGACAGCTCTCACTTCCCCAGTAATTTTACCCCTTGACCAAGGGTTTCTTTCTCCAGGGCTCCTCCAGCAAACTGGCCTCGTGCCCACCATGGAGGATGGAAACTCGGGGAGGCTGAGGGTGGGAGAGAGACAGGGCTGGCCACTCCAGGGACAAGGATCCAAGCAGGGCCAGCTCCTGCTTGTCCCTGCAATGTTCTGTGGGTGCAGGTGTGTGTGGGACCCAGCACCCCATTGGGGTTTGGCTGCGTGGACCCATCCCTATGTTCTGCTCCTTGGTCCTGGCTCACCAGCACTCTCCAAAAATAGTTTATTCAACCTTTTTTTTTTTTTTTTTCTTTTCTCATCCACTGCCAAATAAATTATTTCTGGGCATATTGTCACAAGTAGTTAACCTTCGCCGAGGAGCTTTGAACTACAGTTACCCCCTGAAATGAATCACCATCTTTTTTCTGTCGCTTGGCAAAGAGTGCTCACCAATATAATTTTTTCCTAGTCTACTTTCTCTGATTAACTAGTTAGTGCCTCAGACAAAGGAAATGGTATGGGCACCACCACTCCTCCCATAGGATGTGAATCACCAGGGAACCAGTCCCCACACGGGGCTGGGCTTTGCATCCCAAATGGTCCTTCCAGGTTCCTTCTCCCACCAGGGAGATGTGAGAGCAGAGAGGCACCAGGCCCAACAGCACTTTTCTCAGGTACGAGATGCTTCATGAAACACAGTTGTTGCCAGACTCCTGAAAGCTTCAGCAGTAATGACTTTCATTTGGGATGGACCTTTCTTCCCCTCAGCAAGGGCATCTGGGTATCTTTGAGTATTCAGGAGCTTCACGAGATTTTATGTCATCTCTGTGGGCAGAGGCAGGGACAGAGGTTATTGGAAGGAGTTAAATCCCTCCCCAGAGTAACTGCTTTTAAAACCACCTTGCAAAAGAGCAAAGTGCCAACCTTGTTATCAGAAAACAAATATCATTCCCATTCCTGTCGGCAAACACCGGAGATGCCTGATTTTCCCGAACGTTAGCTGTGCCCACCTTGCCAGCCCCTGCTCCGTGTGCTCAGTACACTGACAGCGGGGATTCATGGCTGAGGTGGGATAAGCGGTGGGGAAGTAGCTTAGAAATTTGTCACAGCCTGTCTTACTTTATGTTGCTTGAATAGACTTGGGTTTTGTGCTATCAGAGGGAATCCGGAGTAGCTCCTACAGGTGACCTTAATAGTGGCAGTAATCTGTGGTCGTTTGACACGTCTATCCCCGTGTGATGATGCAGAGGAATAGCTAATCCTATAAAAAGCAAGCCAAGCTCCACGGGATTTCTGAAGTTTACCCACAGGGCATTTTTATTTCATTTATCTCCCAAATTTCCCTCCTTTCCCTCTTCAGCCAGCCCGGGCAGAGAAGGTCAGCACACCTCTATCCTCACAGGTGGTTTATAAACAACGTGTTCCTGGGGCTGCACACCCAGAGGTCCTTTGGAGACAGAAAGGAGCCATAAATGTGGGGATGAGGCCCCTGGAAGGGGTCCCGCAGGCTGTTATCAGCGGAGCAGGGCAGGATGTGGGATCAGAGCAGCACCTGCTGCAGAGCCATCGAGTAACGGAGCCCAGGCACCGCCCATGGGGACAGGTGGCTTTGCCTTCCCCCACCTTTAGCCCTTCTTTTTTTCCTTCTCCATGCACATGTTTTCCCCCCCCCCCCCCCATTATTTTTTCTTTTCTGCTACTCACACAAGCCCCTTTCTCTTCCTGCTTTGCAACTTTTTTTCCTCTCCCTGAAAAATAACAAGGGAAGATGTAGTATCTCCCTTTGTCCTAATTTCCTGGTAGGACTGATTTCAGAGCTGCTGTTTCTGAGAATTTCTCTCGGTGTTACACACGCACCTGGTACTGATAGGGAGCTGCACTGCAGGGCGAGTGACCTTAAACAAGCAGGGAAGTCCTTACAGCAGCGTATATTCTTAGGAAATTGTACAAACAATGGTATCTAAAGTAAGGGTTCTGCCAGGATGGGTGTTTCAGTGGAAAACTGTTGTGACAGATTCTTGAAAGCTGGGACAAAAAGCAAGGAAAAGCACATATGGAGAGAACCAGGGTTACACAGTCACTGAAATTGTGTTTTGCCTTCACCCACCTCGTAGCTTTTTGCTCCCTGACTCCTCCTTCGAGGCTTGGGTCTTGCAGTGCTAAGAGAAGGGGACTCCACTGGGGAAAAAGCATCATTGCTCTGGGCAGATGCTGAAGCAGTCTGACAGAAAGAGCTGTAATGGTAAAGCAGCCCCAAAGGCCACGGCATCCCATCCCCAGGGCCATCCCTGTCCATGTCAGAGACTGCCTGCAGACCCTGGTGCTGCCGGGGGCGGTCCTGAGCAACTCTGGGCTTGCTCTGTCCTCTCAGGTTTGCTGCTCCTGCCTTTCATCCAGCGTTTCCCAGGAGTGCCTGTCAGAGCCTGTCTCCAGAAGCAGCAGAGGGGGAAGCTGAGGCACAGAGGTGCAGCTTTTTCCACAGCACATTGGGGATCCCATTCCAGCCCTTTCGTTGCTGGGAGGGCGGCACTGCCCATCTCAGCCCCTGAAGGTTTCATTTCCAATTCCTGCTCCCACCACATATTCAGCATCCTGGACACGTGGCCGTTCCTCATGCAGGAGTTACTTCTAGAACAGCGCAAACCAAGGATTTGGGAGACCTGGCGTCTGTTTCCCATGTTTGCTGAGGAAAGGGACGTGAACCAGGCCCGGTTCCCTGGCAGGGGACTGTAACCCTTGCTCATATGGCTCAGCTGGTGGGTCTGTGGGAGCAAACCTCTGCCTGTGCTGTGGTGCCTCCAGAAGCTCAGCTGAGAGCCTGACCTGTGGTTTGAGCACAGGAAGAGACATAAAGAGGCTCAAACCCCAGTTCTGAAACACTGTGGTTGGGCATTGGGCGTTGTTTGCTTTAAGCACCCCTAAAACACAGAAAAGTCACTGCCAGGAGAGGGGTGGACATGGGAGAGATGATCCTTGTTAGGCAACAAGCAATTATAAAAACGAATCACCTTCCTCTACGGTTCTTCCTGAGGGGTTTTCTAGCACTGAGTACCAATATCAATCACATCCCCTGTCCTGGCCATCTCTGCTGGCAGCAGAGCTCAGCACCAGAGGTGAGATCTGCACCCTCCCTGTCACACATTCCCTGCTCCCACTGCGGGGACGTGTGAACTTCACAGCTCTCTTTGACCCACTTAAATGCAGGTGGTTTTCTCAGAGAGCAGAGGAGTGATTTCCTCCCACAGAGCTGCCCTGGCTCTCCCTGGGAAAGGCCAGAGCTGCCTTTGGGGTCCGTGTTCCCCTCTGGGAGTGGCTGGAAGGGGGGCAGGGATGCGAGGAGCCGTGTGAGACACACACAGGAAGCAACGGGGCACATGCTCCACTCTGGGGTTGCTGTCAAGATACTCCCCCCTCTCCGACATTTTAGAAGTTCCATCCCTAAGAGAGAGACACGTGATGGAGAGAGATCTGGGTTTCGCTTCTGAAACCCAGAGTTTGTGCTTCGCTGTGACATTTCCCTGCAAATGAGAACAGGTCCCAAACCCAGGCTCGAAACCAGAAGGAAAATAAGAAGGAGCTGCATATAAAGTGAAAACCTTGTGACAGTTTGGCTGGTTCCGTGGTTTGGGAACCTCAGAAGTTTTTAACATTTGGGGTTGGCAATACTTTTAAATTACAGGGAATAACTTGCCTTTTTATAGAGTCTTTCATCTGGAGAATCCCAGCTGGCTTCTTCTCCAGCTAAACCCACAATTGTCAACTAACTAACTTGTCACGGCAGCTTGGAAGTGAAAGGTGAGGCTGGCAGAGCTGGCCAGAGGTTTCCAAAGAACGTTTACCAAAGGAATGGGACCTTCTCCAACCCCACCTGACCAGAACCTGGCTTTCAGAATCATTGCAAACTGGAAAATGCAACACAGATCCCAGCACCAGGGACACACGGGTGACAACAGGGACTTTGCAGCGTGGGTCTGTCTTCCTTCCTGCTCCCTCAGTAGCTGTTTCCAAACCAGTCCGTTGCTGTCTTGCCTGGATGAAGAGGATATTCCAAGTTTTCTCAGGCAGGCAGCAGACTTCTAGCAGCAGGCTTGATTTTTAGGCAAATCTGTCCCATGTTGTCACTGAGTCAGAGTGGGAAAGCTGGGAGGTGGTTCATATACAGGGATACGGATGGTGCATCTTATGGAGATGATTTTAAACACAAACAAACACATTTTTGTGTTATTATGCAATAATGAACATGATTTACTGGGTCTATTTATATAAAATTAAATCATTAACTAATGAGCCTACAATTTAATCTTAATTTTCACTGAAGTTTTAACTACAGGAAATTGCCAGAAACACATAAAATTCATCCTTTCCCATGGTTAAATGATTGAGAGCCTGGGTGGCTCCCCCATGCCAACCCGAGGTCAGTAGTTTTGTGACACATTCTTTCTACCACATCCAAGGACATGAGAAATCTCTCCAGAAAGTGGGAAGGCACAGATGCTAACCACTTCACACAAGAAACTCATTTCAGGCCAGCCAACAAAAGACTCTTCAAAGAAATACATTAAACCTGGGCAAGGAAGAGCCACCCAGTGCCAACTCCCAGCCCTGAAGAGCCCTGGTCCAGGGTCCGGAGCATTTTGAAATGCTGATGATATTAATCCATCCAGCAGCAAGGATCCTCACTTGAACCAGGCTGGTTTGCTTCTGGAATCCCATATAGAACACAGTGGTACAATAGACCTGCAGTATATAATTATCATGCTGTATCTGCTTTCATATCACAGGTATTTTTAGATGTGTCAGTTTGAAATCTAGGATTTAGTGCACAGAGCCTAATGGATTGTTCTTTCTTTCCCCCTCTTTTAATGTCAACTCTCAATATGCATGAAGCAGACATAAAAGCACTTTTGTGCATGTGCTGTGAATCTCTTAGCACGGATGACAAGAGGAGATGGTTTTCTAGATTCACCGAGCTTCAGAGGAGACAGAACTTGATGATCCAGCCTGAACTCCTGCACAGACAGCTCAGGTTTCCCCCACAGCCCCATGAGCCAAGCAGCTCTGCACATCCCAGGAAAGGCACAATAGATCTCCCTCCTCCAGGGGTGGCTTGACCTCCCATGTGGGACCACACATAGTGGCCCAGAAAGGAGAAGAGGGGGAAGTCACTCCAGTTCTGTGCAGTCTGTCAAGACCTCAATTCTGCCCAGCTCAAATTTGGCAGCATCAAAGGGGATCCAGAGCAGCCAGGTCCAGGCTCCTCTGCAAGGGGACCTGAAATCCTCCACCTGCCTGAGGCTGAAATGCTGATTTACTCCAGCCTACAGGCACTTCCCCCTGTCTGGAAGGCAAGATATTTGCTTGGACTTGACTCAGGAGCAGGTGAGTCCACACCTGCTCCCACCAAAGGCATGGAGAGTTCGCAGCACCCCCCCCAGAAATGGGTGACCCAAAGGCCTCCTCAGCCCTTGGGGAGCACTCAGAGGCTCCATGGTGAGGGGGGACAGGGTGGGGACCAGCCCTGCCCGTAGCTGTGGGCTGTTGTGGTGGGGTGCATGGAGGAGAAGGAGCTGAGGTGGCGTTTGATCTAGAGATCCCCAGGGCAAAAAGGGAAAAAAAAATGTTGGAACATGTTGTGCTCTAACTTTTAATTTACCAAAATGGCATTGCTATAGCAGAATTCTAGATATGCTCTATCCCACTAGGTACTGTCCTCTGAGGGTTTTTTGGCAGACACATGATAAATCCCTTGTTTTGGCAACTGTAATAGTCCAGTTGCCTGGATTATGCCACTGGCTGCCTTTTACACTGCTGATCTCCCAGTGCATCTGCCCCTGGACACGGCTCCAGAGAGACCTACAGAGGTCTATAAGCACAGACGTTCACAGAGGTGTCCAAACCCCGGTAAGATGTCGTGCAGCCAGGTTAACACACCTTTCCTCTCAGCTGAGCTCCACTGTGCCTAGCTCACACTCCACAAACACAGGCCCAGAGCAGGTTCATCCCAGAGATCCAGGGAGGCTTGGCATGGCTCACTTCCAGGGCCAGGTACACCAAAACCAGACCAGTTCACCCTGACCCAACGTTGCCACCTGGTAGGCTCTTTATTTTGCTGCTGGTTACTGTTTCTCAGTAGAAACTTCAAGTAAGAATCACAGAGGCTTTTTTAAATCTATTTTTTTTTTAAACTAACTCAATATCAACACAGCATCAGAGTAAATAAAGGGGCAGCTCTGACTGCAATTGTAGTTCCGGGCACACTGGCAATTTTTGATTGTGTGAATGATGCTCTGGGATTGTAGGAGAGGCATAACTGAGGCAAAAAGAAAATCCTTCTGCTTATTTAAGCTGTCACTACCATAGAACAGAAGCCCTTGTGGAAACCAGCAATTCATGGGAGCAGATTTTCAAAGTCCCCCTATTCAGGCGTTTCAGCCCAAGGTAAACAATTCAATTCTGGTAGTTAACCCCACCCTGTTTGAGGTTGAAGTGAAGCATTTTGTTCCAGTATGTGGTGTTTACTTAATAGCTGTTATCAAGTTATTAAGAGATCCCCCTTGCACCTCCCGGAGCTGTATGCTGGATGTGTCCCCATGGGCCCCACAGCAGAACCAGCAACACGCCCTGCAGAGAGGAGTCACTGAGCAAACAAGCGAAGAACAAGGCAGTCAAAGATAAGAGGGGGCGTGGGGGAGGGCAAAAATGTCTATTTTCATGAAGGCAGCAAATGGTGAGAAAATCAGTTCACAGAACTGTAGAATCACAGTATGGTTTGGGTTGGGAGGGACCTTAAATACCATGGGCAGGGACATCTTCCACTAGCCCAGGGTGCTCCAAGCCCTGTCCAGCCTGGCCTTGGACACTTCCAGGGATCCAGGGGCAGCCACAGCTTCTCTGGGCATCCTGTGCCAGGGGCTGCCCACCCTCACAGAGAAGTAAAATCCATCTGGAGCAGGTTTTGTGTGCTGCACCCACAGACAGCACTGAAGTGCATTTGGCACTTCCCAGCTTTGACCTGAGGAGCACTTGACTGACACTGTGCTCCGGTACACCAGGAGAAAGCTTATCTGGAGGGTGCTGGAGCTTAGGCACGTGCAGACAGCCCCATGAGGTCATCCTGTGGTGTCCTCCGTGGTGGCAGGCAGGGACATCTCTGGGACAGCACATTGCCCAGGGCAGTGGGTCTCGCAGGACCACATTGTTCAGCTGCTGGGGAAGGGAAGGCAGGTCCCAAACCCACCCCCTGCCCCTGGGGTCTGGCCCCAGCCCTGCCCCTCATGCCTTACAGCCCCCCAGGCTCCTGCTGGGGCTCCCAGGAGCAGAGGTGTACCACCAGATGCACCATGCTGTGCGTGATGCCAAGTACATTGTTTTGGGGAGATAACAATACAAGTTGGTCTATTTTTAATTCAGTTCCTTGACAGAACATTTAGCTGTTCCTCTTAGAGAAGAATTTTGTAATGGGTTCCTATCATGTCAATTTGGAAAGTGTTCCAGCCTCCCACTACTGAGAAGTGTAAAACTATTGGCAACATATGGCATCCCCGTGGAGCTATTTAATTGTACAAAGGGCTGCCAAAAGATAAAAAGGGACTCCGGAAAAAAAAAAAACAAAAACAAAAACAACCAACACAACTACTACAGCTCTGTTCTTCCCCTTTCAGCATCTAACGGCAAAACAGCTTGTTACATTTCCTAAATCCTCTCTCAAACAAAGCCGGGCTGCTGTTTCCGTGCTTAATAAGCTGGGGACTCTTGTGGTGTAACCAGGGATTTGACTCAAACCCAAGTTTCCAGTGGCTGAATTTTGATACCAGTTGGTGGTGGTGGCTGCCCAGAGTGGGACCCGTGTTCTTCCTGCCCCATAGCCCCAGCGCTTGTTGTAGGGCTCAGCCTTGGGGATGGGGAGTTTGTGGGGTAGGAAGAACCATGGGCAAGGTAGGAGTGGATGTGGAGCCTGGAGGGGGCAGAGGGAGGCCCTGGGCAGCTGAGGGTGCCCCTAATGTGTCTGCATCTCAAACTAGATCCCAAGACAACCTCCCAAGGCTGTTTCTCAGGGCCTGTGGATATGTTGCTGTTGAACTTGCTGTCATACAAACAGGAGAACACATGTCAGAGGTCCCAAGGAGCTACATAAATTATTTGGCAGTTTTAAGGAGAGTTTGAAGGGTTTTCGTCAGAGGAACTAGCAAAAATCAGCTTCTGAATGTCTGTCTGGCCTTCAGGCACTACCTCACTGTGTATGCACCCCATGCTGGGCAAAAATGATTCTGGTTTGAGGATCTCTGCCCAAGAAAGCCATCAACACCGTCCCTGGGCATGTGGTACCTTTACCTGCACCAGCACATCCCTGCTCCATACCCAGGCACATGCACAACCCCCTTCCAGGGTGGTGGCAAAGAAGAGCATGCAACACAGCTCTCTTTATCTGCTTTTTCAGCTCACTCCCCAGAAGAAGCCTCCACACCTTGGGGACACTTTGGAGGTTGGCAGGGTCCTCACATCCACAACTGATCCCTGGCCTGGGGAAATGCCTCTCCTGCCCCATGGAAGCTTCATGAACAGAGAGAACAAACTACCTTTGTGAAGGATGTGAGGGGACTTGAGGCCAAAGCATACCCACAATGAAACAGGGAGCAAGAGAGCTTATTGTGTCAGAGACTGGAAGGCTGCAAAAAAATTGTGGCACTGTTGAAATGCCAGTAAAGGGAAGGAAAGGCATGAAAACTGCCAAGAATCTACATTATTCATCTTGAACGGTACAAACCCCACACAGCCGTGGCATATTTGTGGGTAGAAAGGCCAAAGCTCCATCAAGGTTTTGTAAGGGGGCACAAGAGGGGGTTAACTGAAAGAAAAAGGAGGGGGAAAAAAAAAGCAAAACAACACACAAGACAGGGAGGGTGTCAGCCAAGGTCTCTTCAGATTCTTGAGAGAGAAGAGGTGGAACAGAAACCAAAAATATCCAGTCTGTCACTGAAACCGCCCCTGTGCTGAAAACCTGGAGAGGCACAGACTGTACAGCTCTGTGAGGAGCTCTGGGTTTCACCCTCACTGCACAGGCAGTGCAACAGCAGGAAGACTGGATCACCTGGATCCTCCTCTTGGATGGGAAAAAGAAGGCATTTTCATGGGTTTTCAGAAAATCTTCTGATCCCATTTCTCAAAATCAATTTTGAACAATAATTTTCTCATCTTGCAGGTATTAGACTGAGGTTGTGAGGAGTCCTCATCCTCATCCCTGCCAAGAGCATCTTGCTGCTGCCCTGAAGGTCTCTCAGACCACCCTCTCCAGCAGCACTAGGGACAGTGCAGCTGTGACCATTCTTGTCCTCTCCTCCGCTGCTGGCCCTCACTGGAGTGACTGAAAAACCCCACAGGGAACTCACATCTCATTCTCCTGGAATATCTAAACAGATCTTTTGCCTGCTTTCTGCTTTTCAGCCAGCATTTCCTGACAATAAAGGAAGGAATAGCCTGACAGAGATATACATATCTTGACTGAGATGCAAGGTGGCTAAATCCCAGAGTCTTTCCTGTGCTGATCCTCAGTCACTGAGGTGATTTGGGAAAGTTCTCCTGTGATACCAGCACAGACATGAAGTAAGTTCGGCCTCTGCGGGAGGAAGAAGCTTGAGTGCATTACTCCACTAAGGGCTGCTCACCTCCCCACTGGATGCATTATTTATAGCAGAACCTACAGTATATTAGTGTGTGATGAGCTCTCAGATTGAGATTTGTGTTGGCCCGGTCCCACTAAGGCAGCCTACGGAAAATCCCGCACAAAAGGGTGTCATAGGCTCCACTAACAGCACCCACAAAAACTTCCCTGTGCTCCTAAGATCATTCTCAGGTAGTTTTTGCATGAATTAGAGCAAAAGGTGTCATTGTCAAGGCCAATCTAGTCTTTATAAGTGCTGGATTTCCTTAGAAAAAGCTTTTATTGCCTGGCAAGTAATCGCATCTGGGAGGTCTGAGAGCGAAAAATCACTGCCTAAAATCACTTTTTTGGTTAATCAGAGGAATAACAAATGCTGAATGAACTCTCTTTTTCTAAGTTGGGCTGGACCTCATTAGTAAAGGAATTATTTCACTGCAAAGAAAGTTAACAGCTCAAACAAAAACCAGAACACTTTTCTTGACCAAACGAATTTAAAGAACTCGTCTCTGTCCTCATTCCCTTTTGCAGTAGAGCTGACTCGTCATTTCAAAGACAGAGATTTATGAGGTTGTCCTAACAGCTTTGTGTCATGGGTTGGACTCAGCTTTTGGGTACTCCACAAATGGGATCTGCAGGATGTATCTGGCAGGAACCAGCAGCAGGGGACCCTCAGGACCTTCAGGAGTGCTGGGGTTGGACTGGGCACCCCCCAAAACGGTTCCTCAGTGAGGATCCCCCATATGGAAAATCAAGAGCTGGGAAATCTCTGGGTGCCAGAGATGGCGAGTGCATGTGTTTCTCTGTTTATATCATCCTTCCCTGCCTTTCAGCAGCCTCTTTCTGGTGCTCCCATGGCTTTCCCTTCTCCCTGAGGTGCCTGCTCCCATCCACCCCAGTCCCATACACACTGGAATTCACTCTTTCCTTGGTTTCACCCTGAACTCTGCTCTCCTGGCTCTGTGTGATGTGAGGAGAGTCCTGTCCCTCCTGCAACATCTAAAAAGCGTTGGGGACAGCAGAATCCTGAGCCTCCTGAGGGAACACGGGATTGGGTTGGACATGAGGTGCTGGATTAGGTCAAGCAAAAGCCAGAGCTGGGTCCAGGTTTGTGTAGCCCTAAACTCAGGGATATCATGCTTTCGTCTTTTTAATAAGAATTGTTTTAACAATGGTTTCATCTCAGTTTGAGCTGGGAAAGTCTTTTAACATCTCAACACTTTTCACTGGGATGGAAAATGCTTCCTACCGGGCTCAAAAAATGAGTAGAGCTTGCTGTCGCTCCCTAGTCATAATATTTCAGTAAAATGATGAATCTCATTCAACCAAACCACACCAAGCAACCAACCAAAACCAAGAGAAAGCCCAAACAGACGAGAAATGCTCAAACAAAACAGAGGATGAGGATGGCTGGTGGAGGACGCTCCCTTTTGCTGCAGAATATCTTGGTGTGGAGCAAGACTCTCCAGGGTCTCTTCTCAAACACTGGCCCACCCTAAAATTGCTTTTTCATTTAAAATCTTTCTTTCTGCTCTTTCATTTAAAACCCATCCAGAGACACTGCACTTGCAGGTACCTGAGGAATCTTCAAGTAGAAGAAATGCAGAGGAGAAACCTCAGCTTTTGGCAGAGGGGTCTTTTTTTAGTCAGATCTAAATTGCAGTATCAGTAACCTGATCTCTTTTAAATAATACTTCAACCACAGGAACCACGTGTGCAGAGAAGAAGGTTGCTAATTTCTCAGAAAAGTTTCTTGTTTCGGTTTTTATTTTATTGTTGCCATAGGATTTTGATGTTGGGTGAGTAGGGGAACAAGATTGTTCTTATCGTTACAAAATAAGAACAGAAGAATGGAATCTGACTACTTTTCCTTCAGCTATCCAATGATGTCAAAAGTAGCGTTTAGAGGATTCCCAGAAGGAGAGGGGCAATGGTCACCCTGGGAACAGAGATTGTTCTATCAAATTTATGGCAGATGTTCCTCATGCTGGAGAACAGGAGACACCTTAGACCTTCCAGAGCTTAAAGGGGCTCCAGAAGAGCTGGAGAGGGACTTGGGACAAGGGTCTGGGTGACAGGACAAGGGGGAATGGCTTCCCAGTGCCAGAGGGCAGGGATAGATGGGATACTGGGAAGGAATTCTTCCCTGTGACGGTGGGCAGGCCCTGGCACAGGGTGCCCAGAGCAGCTGTGGCTGCCCCTGGATCCCTGACAGTGTCCAAGGCCAGGCTGGACGGGCTTGGAGCACCCTGGGATAGTGGAAGATGTCCCTGCCCATGGCAGGGGGCTGGAACAAGAGCATGAAAGGGACAGAGGAGGAGATGAATCCACAAATTCCCTCAGAGTGCAGAAACTCCAAGACTAAAACGAGACTTGCCAAAACTCAAGCCAAGTTAAAACTTGCAAATATATTTTAAATAAAAAATCTTAGGTCACACAGATGAAAAAGAAAGCAAGTTGGATGAAATAAAAAACAAATGTAGTTGCAGAAAAAAAAGTCCTAAAGGAGTACTTTGCTTCAGTTTTCAATAAAGAGGCTGCTGCAGGACACAAGGGCACAGGGACGAACACTAATGGGCATGAGATTTATAAAAATGGAAATTTCAGCATCCAAGGTGAAAGCAAAACTGAAAGAGCTTTAATGCACTGAAGCCAGGGGGAACAAATAATCCAACCCAGACTCCTGAAAGAACTGGCACACGAAATCATGAGTCCATTCTCTGGGATTTTTACTACATAAATCAAGCAGAAAAAATGACAAGCCCAGTTCTCCTGTTTTAAAAAAGAAATAAAGGATCTGGGGAACTAGAGACATCAACGGTATGCAAAGCTTGGAATAAATTTGCAAGGAAAGAATAATTAAAGACCCGAAGGTAAATGGAAAATCGGATCAAATATAACAAATAAAACACTTGGATGATCCTGACGAGGGAAGTAATAGAAGCAGAATGAAATGTAATAGTACAAAGTGCAGAGCTGTGCACACTGGGAGTAATAACACGAATTTCTGCTTGGAGCTTGGGCCTCATCACTTGGAAATGACAGAACAGGAGAGAAAGTTGTTTCCACTCATCTGTCACAGGGGATGGGGAGCTGCCAACGTGGTGCTGCTCTGGAAAAGGCTTATCCCAAGCAATGGTTTGCCACTAGGAATGGGTGAATGTGAGTACTGCATCCCTGCCCGGGTGTGACCACATCCAGGAGCTGTGCAGACCTCTCATCCCTTGAAGGACAGCGATGGGAAGGGGCAGGGAAAGGCTCTGGAAGGGGTTGAGCTCATCTGCCCAGAGACAGGGAGGGTTGGCTGGTACAGGAGGAACAAACAATGACCAAAAGAGACCTGAGTGCAATGAGAGAAGGGGGAATAAACAGAGAGGAGGAGGAAAACTACTTAAGCTAAAGGACTATTTTGGAACAAGAACAAATGCAGCATGCAAGCCATGAAAGCATTTGGGAAGCTACAAGAAGATTTTTAATAGAAGAGAGGTAATGGTCTGGAAAAGTCTCCTGAAGATGAGGGGAAGAAGGAAATTAACCTTGGCTAGGAGAAGAGATGGAGCCATTCCTGGTGGGCTGTGTGGTGTGGATACTGGAGGTCTTTTCTCATCCTCTGGTCTTACAGCTGGGGAGGGAGATGTGAAAGAAGGGGATGGGCAGGAGGTGAAAGCTGTGGTTCAGCATTCCCATAGCAAAGCCAGACTTGCCTGGTTGCTTTTCCTAGACGTGCAGCAGTGATGGTCACCACTCAAGTGGTGACCTCTGGGATCTCTGAATGTTCAACCTTTCTCATGACTTGCTTGGGAAAATCACCTGCTTTGTGGGAAGTCTATTATTCCTTTGCCACTGAAGTAATGTTTGGGTGTTAGTGTTAATGTTTGTACAGACAAAATAAAACTGAAAGTGAGAAAGTGGGGAAAAATAGAACTGCCAGTAGATTTTCAATTGAGAGATACGAATGCAGACCTGGGCAATATTTACCTGGAAGGGGCAGGGTTGGGAAAGGCCATTCTAACCTCCAGGATCTTTCATCCAAGTTATTGGTGCTTGGCTGTGGTGTTTCTTGAAGGCACCTGGTGCTGCAGCAGAAGGGATTCCCCATCACTTACTGGGTAAAATGTTGGTCCTTTGCAGAAGGGCTGTGCTTCGAGACTGGACATCAACTCATCAGCTTTCTCAGTATGAATATTAACTCAGTTTTCTCCTCTTTGCTTGGCTCAGACTCAGCTCCAGGGCAAAGAGCTTAAACCCACACAGAGCTGTGTCCACGTATGCAGGCTGGGCACAGCTGTGCAGGGCCCTTGGCAGCTCCTGGTGTTGAGAGGGTTAATTGTGCAGGGAGGAGTTGGGAGACAGGTTCAGCTCTCGATTGCACTTCCCTTGCTCTGGCTGGCTTTCACGGTGCTCTTCCCCATTCAAAATACACCACCAAGACATGGGCAGGGTTAGCTGAAGCAGGAGGCAGAGCAGAGCCTGGATTTTTAAGTATCACTGGAATCATTGATCAGCTGAGATGAGGATAGCATAGCTGGACACACAGGATGAACTCCCTGGAGCATTCCCATGGACTGAAGGCACATCCATGTTCCATCTGTTAGTTGCTGGCCTGTGAAATCAGAAAGTGCTATTCTCCATCATCACTGGAGCCACTATATAAATTCATTTGGATCACAGAGTAATTTTTCCACTCTGTTAAAGGTTTCTTTCGCAAGTGCCACTCCATGTCTCTTGATTTGATATCCTTGTACCTTTTTTAATCCATTTTTAACAGGCTTCCAGATTTTTAATAGCTTTAGAGGTTTCTTTTCTCCTTCATGTCTATGTTGTTGATTGTAAGACTGGCTTTTGGATGTCTCCTTTCTTTGATACCTCGCTTGCCTGGGTCGTCTTTGCACTTATCCTTTAAACATATTCTCAATGTACTTGGTTTACTTCATTGAGCATTTTTGAAAGCATTGCCTTTGCTTTTCCTCTCAACTCTGTTATCTGAATACATCTTAGGTAATTAATCAGCTCCCATTGATCTGAACATAAATTTCCAGATTTTTCAGACATTCATTACATGTGCTGAATAGAAGTGAGAGTGGCTGGATGAGAGAATTCATACCTGACAAACAGCCCATCCAGATCTGAGCTGTTCCTTCTCCTTGTGCTCCTCTCACTGAGTAGCTCGGGGCGGGGGGGAGTGATGTTTTTCAGACAGCTGTGAGTGAGAAGCAAAAGCTCAGAATATAAATTCACTCTCTTAAGGGCTCTTCTTTCCACTTCCTCTGGATCAGCAGCAATTTCTGAATCTGATATGACCAGGATTAGCTGGTCCTACGAGCTGCTGTTTCATTCCTAAGCCCACCTTCTGTTTAATATGTTGGGATCCCAAAGCATGGCGTGGCCATGGGGAGTTGAACTGGGTGATCCCGAGCTCCTCTCGCCCTGCACAGACACTTGGCTTGCTGTGAGCACCAGTTACCTCCTCTCACCCTGAAACCCAGCCCTTGGCTCTTTATCTATGCCCTTAGAACTGAGGACAGGTAGTAAAAGACAACATTAGATCCAAATTAAAGGACATAGGTGGAGAGGCAGGAAACCATGCCATAGATTTGTCTCTTCATGTCCACTGTCATGAGGGAGCAGGTTGCGAAGGAAGAAAAACATGGATGTGATTCACTGTGTGATGGTAGAAGTGCAGCCACACAGCAAAGCCACAGAGCATTAACGTGAGGGGCTCAATGACCACCTGTGTGCTCTCAGGGGGCCCTGGTGTAGGTTTTTCATTGTGTTATAACTTATATGAACTGCATAATATTATCCTCCTGCCACTATCTTCAGTACTCCTGGAGGTGCAGGATTTCCTCAGAACTGGATTAAAAAGCAGCCCCAGCCCTCACATGCCTGAACCAGCTGCTGCCAGCTTTGCCCCAAGCACAATCACCCATCCCAATGATGCTGAATTCAGAAAAGCCACTCCTCTGTCACTGCAACTTCCCAGACCAGCTTCCAAGTAGTGAAGGCTACTTGTTAGGGGAACATTTCCTCCATATTTAAAGAGCTTTGAGCCCTGTATGCATGTACCTCATTGGGCTTTATTGCCAAAAATACAATTAATGGGTTCTGTGCTGCAGTGCAGGGCAGGAATAGCACTGCCTCCCTCTTTGTGCTTTGTGTGCTCTCATGCTGCGAAGAAGGAGGGAGCTATTGGTAAGCAAAATGAAAAAAAATGTATGAATTGCACATCTCAGTGAGCGGCCATGAATGATGAAGGCTGTGGGTAGGTCATGGATCAGATAAACTCATCCTGCAACAACTCATCCCCATCTCCCTGGCAAATCACAGTGGAAGGTGTTTGCAATGCAAAGAGCTCAATTTAATCAAATCTCTCCCTCTCTGTGGATATATTTATATGGTCACTTGTTAGTTTATCCCCACACTTCAGTTTCAGCTGGGAGATTTTCAGAGTAAGCTACAAACCAGCATGAAAGAAGGGTGTTGAAACTACATCTGAATTAAAACCTAATTACTTCTGCTAGGAAAACACAGTTCTGTATCAAAGAGAGCAGAGCAGTCCAGGATGACCATGCTTTAGAAGGATAATTTTTTAAATGCTTAGTTATTATTATCTATACCTCTTATTCATCCTGTCTCTTGAACCTTTTTCCCAAAGCATGGAATTTGCTCATGCAGTACAACTGTCTATCAGAAACCACTGTTGCAAACTGATTTCCAGTCATCAGGCCAAAAGATATTTTTATTTTAGTCAAATATTCTGTTCCACTAATTCAGTCAGCTCACCCACAAGTTTAACAATTGCTCTGAAGAATGTACATGTGAATATGATTTGCCAGTATTCCTGCTTTTTGAGATGGGCTATGCCTGGTGTGTGCATGAGAATGATTTAATATTTAAAGGGACTGAAAAGGATTTGAAGAATCTCCATAGCTGAGAAAGTTTGTGGAAAATCTCCTTTCTGGTTTAAAATGGATTAGAAATATGGATTCTGTTTATTGCTGCAGACTCAGTTTTCCCAGTGTTCAAGGCAGCCTAGGGAAAAATTTTATTTCATCCTTCAGTATGGGTCTAATCCTACAACGTCTCAAATAACCAGGAAAAATCCACTGGAAATAGTGAGATGGCTCCCGTGCATGGCAATAACACGGTTGTACAGACACTGGGGTGCAGAGACTGTTCAACACAGAGAATCAAACCACAGGTATGAGCTGGGGGAAAGTCTCCTCAGGACCTAAAGGCAGCTTGTGGGTGGCTCTTGCCTCATGCCCATCTTGAGCCCAGCCTCACATGAAGGACCTATTCCTGCCTTCTGCAAAGCGATGATCCTGCCCCTCTGCCCAGC
>VYZQ01066575.1:0-10185 GCA_013400655.1 Mystacornis crossleyi
GCCACCCCACTGCAACAAGAACCCAGATATGCATGCCCAATGTTGTATTTCCTCAACCACTAACTGCATTATACCACACTCCATGAAAAAAAGCGGATGGCGCAAATATTTCACTCTGTTTCAGTAACATAATCTCAGTCACCTTTGTTTTGTGTCTTTCCTCTTTCTTACTCTCCTAAAAAATTGTAAATGAAAATGGAATCTTTCAACAAACCACTACAAAGACTACAGTCTTTTGGCTCTTTCAATATTCCACTCTCACAACAAAGCAAAAGCAATTCCTTTCTTCTTTCCCCCATCTGACTACGAGACCCCCAGAGGGTGAAGGGAACTTGCATACTGTCTTTTCAGCTCTCCTCCCCTGCAGTCACTCTTCTCCCTTCAGCTGGCCCGCACGAGGGCCCCTGCAACACTCTCCCATTTAATTCCTGGCCTCAGTGGGGCTGCACAGACATGATTAACTGCAATTTACCAAACACTTCTAGTCTGCCCAGGCACCAGGCTCCAGTTTGCTCTACATCCAGTGTATCAGCCCTGCAGGGACAAAAACATAAGATGTTTCCTTTGCAACTCAAGGCTAACGGGGCACAAAGAGCAGATATATCAAAGCTGATACACAGTGTCTTTTGAGAGAGAATGGAGCAAAAGATTGTGAAATCACCTGTAATAATTCTTCTCTTTCTGGTCTGAATTCCTATGAGGTGTTTTCCTCTCTTCCTAAAGCCATTGTCCTCCCTGTAATGGCTCAGGGCTTAATGTCACTATCTTCTGAAACAGATCATGCTAATGGCAAGCTTGCTTTGGGCATATTGATTCAATCTCATTAATATGCATGCTCTCTCTCATTCATTTGTTTCTCTATTTACTTTGAAGTTGCCTCGTTGGAACCTGCAATGCTTTTCTGTGTTAAGACTCTTGGCTGGCATTTCTCAGCTTGCTACGCGTGTCTGTTTTTTATCTAGGATGGAAATGGGACTGAACACTGCAAAAGTTAGTCAATGGCACCTCAGGTGACATTTGGTGCCCAGCTGAATGAATTTCCTGGCCTCCTCACCCTCACAACTGAGAGAGATTACTTCTACTTGCTCTCAAGTTGGCTGTTACCATTGCACATTTTAGGGCAAGTAACAGCTCTGTATTTGTCAAGCATCTGCCCCAGGGGAGCACAGCCCCTCATTGTGCTCCTACAAAAAATAACATCACCAGACTCTTTCTAAATGTCTCTTCCACCTGAAAGAGTTATTTCTAGAATGGGAGGAGAAATCAACTTTGACTCAGATATCAAATTCTAAGTGTGATAAAGGAAAGTGATTCAGCTGTCTGCTTTTATTTTTTGCTTTGTGATTCAGGAGCAGCTAATTGTTCAAATGACGCAGTCAGTCATAACTGGGAACTTCTGTGAGGGGGAGGAGTAAAAGCATTTATATAATATTCACAGGTCACTTTATATTAATATCTCTACCCAAACAGACCAGTACCAACTTTGTCCTCTGTAACAGGCCCATGTCATCCAAGGTTATTTTGGGGGGAAATATTTGGGCATACCATTTTCTCAAGGTAGTTACAGGGACAGCCAGTTAGGTAGTTTCTCCTGAGACTGCATGTCGTGCCAAGGTAGGTCTGCTTCCTACTAAGTCCCTCCCAGGTAAATGTGGAAATACCCACTCAACTTTCATGACTCCTCCATACAAACAACAGTTTCTTCTCCACAGACACCCATTAGAAAAACAAGGAATGCACCCTGAATCATGTGAGAGGAGTTGGCCATGAGCAAGATATCAAGCCTGTCTAACAAAGGAGTGAAGCCAGTTTGATTAAATTTAGTGGCTTCTTCTGGAAGGTTACAGGATTCAAATCAAGCAAATGGGTACAAACACCTTTTTTGGCAGATAGGACTCTAAGCCTCTGCTAAGCCAGTGTATCAAAACTTCAACAGTTTAACTGACCCTAATTTGACTCCACATCCAACACTTATTTCCACGCCTTTAAATCCCCACTGCACTTGTGTAGAAAAGCAGCAGTATGCTGCTAAAGTTTTAAAGTAACCAATTCCCTTGCTTGATCTCACAGAATTTTTCAGAAGATAAAATGTTTAAATGTGGAGCTTTTTAAATATGGAGGTTTTTTTAATCCAGTATTTTTCCTTAAATTATTTGCAGCATTACTCTTAACAGGATCCACAAAAGGAAATATACAGTAAGTCAATACAACTGAACAAAGCAAGTGGTAAAGACCAGTGGTCACTAATTTATGTCATGATGTAAAGGGTTGCATTCAAGTTACTGGAATATGGCAATAGAGCAGGGCTGACGGGTGGTCAGGAGCAGAGAGTCATGACAACTTGACAGGGTCCCTCATACAAAGGCCACGAAGGCTCCAGCTGCAGCAGCATCTAACAGCTTTAACACACAGACAGCTCACACTGTCTGCTGGCTTGTGCCTCACTGGACGCAACATAGAATCCATGTCCCAGCTGTTGGCTGGGGCACTTGGTCTTGATCTAGATCTACTGCTGCACAGCCTTGGCTTACTAACTACATATTCTCCAAGGGGAGCAGCAGACAAGGATGCAATGTCATCTTAAAATTCATCACACATTGCAATACAATTAAGAGCTGCAAAACCAACCAGTGAGTATAGAAATACCAGTGCTAAGAGCCAAAAGTGGCCACCTGCGGAGGAGCTAACAGTCTAAAGATCAGAGTACTCATCAAAATGTTTTAGGTTGGGGTTTTCTTTCCCAAGTTTACCTTTCTTACTTGTTTCCAGCACCTTAAAGCAGAAAAAATTCATCTCAGCTAGCCCTGAAAATTGGTGATTATTGCAAATAAAAAGTGCAACTGATTACCTAGTGTGATCAGCTTCGGTCTTCTTAAAAACAATGGAAAAACACCTAAAGGTCTGTGATTGTCACATCATAGTCACCTGGAACCTGAAAATGTAGTCAGCTCTAGTAAGACAATACACATTAGTTCATCAGCTAAAAAGGAAGAGAGATGAGAGACCATGCCACAAAAAGATTTTGACTCACGGTGGCTAATTTCTGAACATCTTCATCAGATGCTCCCAGTGAAGCAAGTCCTATCTCTTGTGAAAACTGTGCAAATTTGGGATCAGCAAGTAGAGGCACATGTCCCAAGAGTTCATGGCATGTATCCCTAAGGGAATAGAAATGAAAAGAGAGTCATTACAGAAATTAATAACATAATAATTCCATAATTAATTTAACATAAGCCATTTTACATGGGTCTGATCCCCACCTGAGAACTTTTACAATGAAACATGGTTTTTACAGTGTAGTTCTTCCCTGTGTATATGGTTTCTGTGTGTAAGTAGAAACACACACATTTGCTGCTGTTAAATAGGCTATATGTCATTTAACCTCAGCTGTTCTGTGATTTGCTCATCATTTCCAGACTGAGTGGAGGAGCCTGATCACTACTATCTTTCAGACTTGATGACATGAAGACTGAACTGCCCAGAGGAAAGCCAGATACCCCACAAGTACAGTTTTCAGCTTTTCTCTCCACATGAACCAAAATCCGCCACATTCCCTCTCCCTATTCTCCATTCCTCTTTCTGTACCTGGGTAGCACTCCACATAAAACATTTTGCCACTTGCCGCCAGAAATTTGGGGCAATATTTACAGAGGTTTCTGTGTGCCTAATTTCTCATTTAGTCAAGAGATCCTACAGCAATTACTGGGTACTTTTTTTATGCATTCTACTTTTCAGCAAGCAGATTTCAGAAAAAGCAGAGAATCCAAATAATTTCAAAAAGAACAGCTGTTCACATCTGTAAGTGCACTGTTAGTCATGACAAAGTGCAGACATAAGTGTACAAAAAACTGCTAACGGAAGTGCACATGCATCATCTGCAAAAGCTTTCAAACAATTCTGAAAGTTTTGCTGCATTTGTTCACAGGAAATAATGGACTTGGTAGTAAAGTTCACTTTAAAAATCCAATCTGACATTTCCTTTGCTTTCGTCTCTTCAAAGACATTTCACTTTTTTCTTTTCCTAAGCTGTAAACAAATGTTTTAAAGGCAGGGAGAAAACATCAAGTTTTCTGTCTTCTACTCAAAATCATCCAATTTGTCTTTTATAAACTATTTCTGTTTGAAAAGTCACAGAACATGACATTTTAGATAAATCATGAACAGAAAAACAATCCTCTTTATCATTTAAAGTCTTCTTAGTCAGTGTCTTCACCAAGAAATCTGAACCAGTAATGTGTAGGTAGACAATAGTAGTAAATAGAAGTTTCTGAATATACAAAAGAAGATTAAAAGTTCTGGTATTCCTAGTTTGCCTCACCAAAAGTGTATCAAATACAGTTCCAATACTGGAGGGCCCCATACAAGTCTTCGTTCTCAGTCCAAATGATCTCCCTGACAGACGCAGAGCAACTTCTGCTCATGTTACAGTCACAGTTTTGGTGAGACAGGCACCACTCTGAAGTTGTGTGTGACAAGTTTGAGCCACCTTCATATGTAATTCATTCAGCAAGACCCATAGTCTAGATGGTAGTCCCTTTCTCACTGGAATTCAGACTGACAAAATTGGTTAGCTCTGCATGCCTCCATTTCTTTGTTCAGGATGTGGTTTCCATCGCTTGACTGGATAATCATCAAAGCTAAAGACCGTTCTCTACTTAATTCAGTTCCAGTCACAACAGTTTCTTCTATCATCTCCTGCAAGATTGAGCTCATTAGCAATGCAAAGGACAGCTGGGAAATGTAGTTTGCAGCCTGGCAGACACACCACTTCCCAGTACCAAGCAATTCACTGGAGGAACATGGTTTCTCCAAACATCAACTTCCTACATACAAATGGGCCACAAAGCCCATTCTCTGGATGCCCAGCACACCAATTCTTACCTCCACTGGGCAAATGGACGCTAACTGCTGAGCATCTGTGCTGCACTACATCAGTCCAGACATACTTAGCTTTGTATCAAGCAGAAGCAAAGAAGACACAGCGCAAATGGCTCCGAGTTGCTGGTTCCAGGTAAGCACACTTGTCCGTAGGCAGGCTTCTACAGCAGCATCACTACTACCAACACCTGAGCAAGTGTCTACATCTCCATTTTCCTGTGCTGAAGCCGCAACTCCCAGAAACAAATGAGCAAAGATGACTTACTCCCAGTTCTGCACTGGGACACACAGGCATTTTTATGTCCACCCTTGTAGACAAAATGAGAACAGACAAAGCCTAATCCCATTAACTTGTCTCTCTTGGCAAGGGGAAGAGAATGAGGAGGTAGAAGATATTTATCTCATGCCTTTAGCTTGTAGATTCTTCCATTAAAGCTATGCAAAGTAGTATTTTGAATGTGCAGTTATAAAGAGGGGAACTTGAAGCAAAAAGCATATGAACAAAAAGAAAACCAAATCCACAAATTCTTTCAGGCAGAAACATGAACCAATATTTGGGATTGTCATTGGAGTCTCTTAGCTTTGCTGCCAGTCTGGCCCTTTATAGATAGTCTAAACAATATACTTCTTCGCTTAACTACCAGGGCTTGATTCTTTTGTTTTGTCTTATTCTGAAAATAATTAAGTTCCTTTAATTTATTCACACACATTGCTCAGAGAAAATAAGATTTTTGTAATGCACTTTTCACAGCAAAAGATTTTTCTTGAAGTAAATTAGTAGAGCAGAAGAAATCTACACAGCTCTGTGAATGTTGTAGAAACATAATTAAAATCAGGAAGAAATATGTTTTAAAATGCATACGGTAGTGATACAGATCAAACCAAATGAACTCTCTAATTTGTATCTAGCTCTATAACCTGGGTGTTAAATCTGACAGAAAGCCCACTGAAGTCAAAGGGAATATTTTTACCGGGTTTATATCATTGAAATGCAACGTTCACCAGTCAGGGACCTGCAGCAAACCTCATTATGGCCCCATATATCAACCAGGAGATCTCAGAGCATTGCAGCTACTGCAGAAGTTGAAGAGCTGTCCCCATTCCAGTCAATTTAGTTTTGCCACTGATTTAAAAAAGCACCAGGCTTTCATTCTACACTTCTGGTAACACTTACTATGTGTTCTATGTTACAGAAAAAAAAAACTAAACACATTTTAAAAGGGATTTTCAAAATTTTCCTGTGGAGTTCCTGATAGTCAGTACACATTAGTTAACTAATGTGAACCAGCAGGTCTGCAAGAATAGAGTATAATATAATTAGAAAATGACAATTTAAATCCTCTGTTAGTCATATGTATTTTAAGTTCAGCCCAAATAAGGAATAAAAATCTTCATTCTAATGCAACTGTTATTATTACACAGTGAATTTCCAGACAGCATGACCAAAAAGGTTACAAAAAAAGCAGCTGCTATTACTACTAAGGATCAGCTATGACCCACTGCATAATTCTGAATGTAAGCAGCATCCTGAAAACTACAGGGCTCTCAAATACACAAATCAATGAACCAGAGAACATCAGGAAAAGCACAGTCACACTTAATTGCTTCCTGGAAGATGTTATTGCCTTTATCCTGTCGGAGTTATGTACCTAAATCTCTTATCGGTAGATGAAAATATTCTTCTAGTTTGTACTAGGTTAATAAACATCATCATTCTTTTGCTGAACACTGGTACATGCTGCAGTCTGAAACACTGGCTTCTCACAGGAGAGGAAATCATTGATGCAATGCTTGGTATTTCCTTTGTATCATTTGGTTTTTTGAAATATCTAAAGATATTTTTAAATAGACCAGAAGAGGTTCAGCCCTTCCTTCCATCCAAGCCCTTCTTTCAGGATTTTATATTGCATCAATTTACCTACGAATTTAAGAGACTGAAGTTCTAATTACAGAGGTTATAGAAGTGACTGAATTCCTTCAGGGATCACCACCTCCTTTGCAAAAGGAACACACACACACCAACTAGCCTCAGAGCATTTCAGCAAGTACTTTGCTCAGTTCAGATGCTGAGGAAAAAGGTAGCTAAGTGTCCAACAGCACCACCTGCTGACTCCTGCCAGAATAAAGCTACAGCGTTGTTAGATATAGCTTAGTATGCCGTGCCGTGAAACCCTTTTATATTCAAAAATACTACACCATGGTTTTGGCAGTCGATTCATTAAATCAAACTTAGGCATGAGTCCAAATGTTTACAGGACTGGAGCTGAATATATATGTATGAATCCTTTGTGTAAATTTGGACAAAATTCAAATACACTCAAGTAGTCCAAGCTGATTAAACCACAGCTACAGATTCATGCTAACTGCCTGATGACTGATTCACTGCAAAATGTCACTCCTGTGGCTACAAGATCAGCACATACCTTTGGTAAAACTACCTCCATACTATCTAAATGACATGTGCTGTTCTGCTATTACTGCACAGAACACAACATGTACAACACAAGACATACAATTTCTTTGATCTTCTTTTCCCCCATTTTTCATCAAAACACCATATGCCAAAATATTTCATACTAACTCGCAATATTCTGTTTTGGAAAAGCTGCAATGCTGTCCCATAAAAGTCATAATTTAAGTGTTTCTTCTTTCTGTCATAATTTCCCAGTAACAGACTTCATAGCTAATGTTCTCTCTCGGTAAGAGAATAGTGCCCCATGTCTTGCTTGTGTTGGGTTATAGGAGAGAACTGAATTTCAGCTGTGGAACCTGGCCCAAAGCAATATAAAAATGGGAACATGGAAGACTAAATTAAAATTCTAAAAGCAGGGTTTTTTCAAGAGATTCAGGGGTTTTTTTTCCCACAACTTCTTTCTAGTTGTCCAGCAGAAAATAAAATTGTAGACACATTTTCAAAATTTTTAGGTGAAAACTCCATTTCCCACTGAAATATAACCTAAATAGTATTTCTATATAAATAACCCAGTTATTTAAGACCCTTGTAAAAAGTCAACAAAAAAGTCTTTGAATTAAATTCTGGCTCACCAGTGTGAAGGATTTTGTCATCAACAGTGTAAGAAGAATTTCACATTTTGTAGGAAGGTTCCTCTTTTCAATCTTTCAATCAACCAAATTCAATTGGTTCTTTTAAGAAACTAGTCAGCATATTTTTTCAGTACTAAAGCAAATGCAGCAACTTACGGTTCTGGAGTGTAGAGTGGATCTGAGCCATGCCGTATGTACTGCGTACAGTGAAAGACTCTGTACGCTAAGCCAGCTAAAAAATCACGGGGAGACAGGTACCCAGCAACTGGTCTCACTGTGAAGCCAGACCTTTCTGAAGTGAAGGAGATAATAAAAGACCACATTACATATATCACTGTATCAGTTTCTGGTGACAGATCTGTTGTTAATTATTCTACCAGAGGCATGACACAAAGAATCTTGATGACCAGCACACATAATTTTCAATTATTCCATACAAGAACTATTTTGCATTGCTAGCATAAGCATAATGGAAATAGCTGGAGGTATTTCAAAGATGGTCTGAATATCTTTGTCTAGAAAAAAACTGTTATGGTATCGTAAGTGATGTTCTTAAAATTTTTATGTCTGGGAGAGAAGTTTCCATATTGGAAAATATGCAAAATATGTTAAAAAACTAACAGAACAGAATAGGATTTCAAAAATCTGTCCTCATTTTTACAGATAAAATATGGTTTGTGTCAATAAAATAGTGATTTTTATAGTTGAGGTCCTCATTTAAATATTTAACAGTGTTCCTTTGTCAGATTAGTCCCAGAGTGAAAGAGTTTCAGACTCAGTGACCTTCAAAAGCATGTTTCTCTCAAAAATTAATTCTTTATTCTTTCAAAGTTTTTACAGAACAATGTTTCAAGGTTTTCTGCAACAGATGGTATTACCTGCTCTATGTAGTCTGAAAATGTATTTCTGAAAGAAGCGTGAGATTTTGAATTTCTAGTTAGGGATTAAAAATCTGTACAATTTGGCATCATTCCTTAGAGACCGTAACACAACACATGAGAGCCCCAAAAGGACACAAGCAAATTCAAAGAATGATGAGTCAGCTATTAGCAAATGCAGTTTTCACAAACAAGAATTATGGATGAAGCACAGATTGAGGAAAGTAAGTCATTACAAATTCTGTATTTCCTTTAGCCTTTCCATGTATATACTTGGGACAAAATGCTTTGCTAATTATTCTCTTACCAGCATGTAAGTTTGGGGGTTTTTTTTCAAACACCCACCTTTACAATATTTTAGTTCCTGAATAAGAGGTTTAAGGAACAAATATAAGTCTCTGAAGGGACCTTTGAGGAGAAATTAAAATCTTAAAATAACTCTTGGGTGGCTTTTCTCTAGAGCTAAAAATAACAGCTCCACATCTGCCACATTTTCCATATGGGATACATTTCCATTACAAATGAAAAATAAGATTTTATTTTCAAACTTAAATAGGTAATACAGCAATCTTTTTAAAAAATGAAATTAAAGAGAAGCAACATATCACCTATGGTGTCCAACATATCTTTTTAACTTACAAATATAAGGACTGGCTTCATGAGGTCTTGAGCACTCAGGAAAGCCTCATATTCATAAGGCTGCACAACCGTGTGCCAAATCTGCTCTCCTCTTTAAATTCAGTTATCTTGGCATTTGACTCCCTCTTTTTCCTGCCTGGATATTTGGGGGATGCCCAGCGCGGTTATCAGGAGGTTATCTGTGGTTATCTCTGGCAACGAAAGAGCAGCGCTAACTCAACTCTTCCTTTTCACCATACCGAAGGATTTTCTCCCGGTACAAGATAACATCATGCTTTACAGGTTCAGCTGATTAATTTCTCTCCATTTCATACTTACAAATACCTACATAAAATTGTCAAAAAACTGTGCCACGGAGAACACCAAAACCAGAATGATACTTCAGACAATGCTGTGAGTCTTTTCATTCAATGTAATTTGTACTCCATACTAAGAAAAAAGAGTGTTTTCATGAAATTGTTATCAATTGATAAACCAAATACAACTCTTACCTTTAAGAAAAATAGAAACATCTTCCAACTGAGGAACATTATCTTCTCTGTATCCACAATACTTGGTCAGCAGAGGAAAGTTTTTTAAATATTCACGACAAGCATGGGTGGGATAGAGTTTACTGAGTTCCCTAAATACCACCCCCCAAGTTTTAACTTCTTCAGCTGTGTACTCCACTCTGGGAATGGGTTGACCACTGTAAAAAACAAAACAAAACAAAACAAAACAAAACAAAACAAAACACAACAAAACA
>VYZQ01066575.1:10214-22867 GCA_013400655.1 Mystacornis crossleyi
AAAAAAAAAACACCAGCACCTGAATATAACCATATGTAGACAGATTGTAGATAGCAAAACTTCTGCAAAAAGTATTATTTAACTAAAGACAAATGAAACTATTAAAACTATTTTATTTGAACTATCTTAAACTGATAGCTTGATGCTTCTTCCTTAGAATTACTTCTTGATGCTATAATGTGCATTCTAGCACTTCCTCAAGAACTGTGTTTACTAAACAATCATATTATTTCTTAATCTTTGTACATACCATAGTAGAAAGATGGATTTCTTATATATCATGTTCTTATACCAGACTAATATTTTTCCACTTATTGCCAAGTGGATAGCTGAAGATCCTGATTCAGTCTAACATGTAGATTCAGTAAGAACTGCAGCAGACTGCATTCTCTATCCATTCTTTAAAATGCATAATATTCACACAGCATCAAATGGTGGGTGAAGACTAGGCAATTACATAAATGCTTAGAAATGTATAGATCAAATTTTAAAATGTATATTTATTGCTTAGACTGTAGCTTACATGTGCAGATATGTTTGGAACCCCAAACTCACGCAGGACTACATTATGAGGAAGCTCATCTTAGAGCTAGCAGCCCAACCTAAGTGAAACTAAGCCTTTAAATACATCTCTCCTTCTGTTTTAATTCTGCCCTCTTCCTCTGCCCCCTCCCCCTTGCACGGATGTACAGATATTGCAAAGCAAGAGCCTTCCAGGGGACCTGCAAATCTGTTTTCGACATCCACGATTTGCCTTGAGTAGTTACATTTAATTCAAAACCAACTGACAATGTGCACATTGCAAAGAGCGCCGTCCAACTTGCACTACTTTGTATTTAGCTGTAAGGAATTTCCCATGTCATGGTCATGGGCCATCATCTCATGTCATTAATTCCCCCTAGAAATGTTATAATGTTTCTCTGGATTTAATATTCACAATCTAGAATATGTAATCTCTGCAATCTGCCTTCTCCGCAGGCATCTTCTTCTGCTGCACTGTAATTATGTACAGATTGGCAAAGGGATTCACAAGATCCTCCTCCACTCCATCAGTCCTTATCTCTCACTCTCCTGCCACAGGGCTGGCAACGTCCCAGCCCAGTGCTGCAGCTTCCCCAGTACCACAGACAGCAGCTGAACAGGCATATCAGGCACAGAGAAATCCACTGCAGCTGGAGAACTGCAATGCTGGGCTTTTGCTGGCAGTTGTTGCCCAATTCATAATCCTGTCTCCACTGTACGAGGCAACAGGGAATAAGCCCTCATGTCGCATTTGATTGCTGCTATGCAGTCCCTACATGCACAAGAGAGGATCATCGGCCCTACATTCATTGTGGTTGTCCCCTCATCTTTATTGAAAACTTACCATTTAATTCCCTTGCCTTTCATGATATCAAAGGATTTTGATCCATGGCAGCTATCTGTCAGTCAAAGGCAACTTTGTATGAGGTACTCGTACTTGGCAGGGATTGCTGAATATCCAGTACATGCACTAGTTCCCTGTCAGCCACTTTTATAGACACGACAAGAATTGCAACACATTTAGTGAACTATTTCTCATCCACAGAAGCTGCTCTGGGTTTGTGCCGTCCTGCAGTGGGAGGCAGTCCTTTAGGTCTAGTATCTCTCTTCCCCCTTAACACTTCATCAGCCCTAAGCTGCCTGCCAGCTCATGGAAAGCACAGCACAGCTATTCTGAATTGTACTATACACGACAGATACAAGCAGGTTGTTACTCCATCCGCTTGCTTTTGCCAGAATACTCAGCCTCATCCCTTTTCATTAGGCCTGACCTCTACTACGGATACTGCCAGTATGCAGTTCCAGGGTCAGCACTGGCACATCAAGGAGGAAGATATGTTTTACCACTGGGAAAACTCATGTTGCTATTTAGCCTGTCACTAGAAAGGCATAAACACAATCAAGGATCTGAAGCTTGTTCACTGCTCACTAAAAGGTTTATAACTTAGTTATTGTTTCAATTAATTCATTAGCACTGAAGTAAGGTTCACTGAACATTAATTCCTTAATAGGCCTTATGCCTAGGAGAGATGATCTTATTTCCAGCTGATTAGAATACTGCTTCCTTTATAGAGAGAATCAAGGCAGCCAGACTTGTGGGAGGATCTATGCCTTTTTCCCTCAGCTCTGCACACTTCATATTTCTCACCTTCTTATTTCAACAAGCAAGACTCACCTTGCACTCAAACATTTCAATAAGTCACGGAAATGGCCAACCTGCATAGCCAGTTTCCTTGTGGCTAAGATGACTCTACAAGATAACCTAATCTGAATTTTTATTTCTCCTTATTAAAACGGGGTCTTTCCATTTTGCCATGGTCATGAGCTATCAACTCATATTATTAATTCCCTCTTAAACATCGTATGTTTCCTCCAGATTTAATTTTCTCAACACTTTTCCAAACCCTAATCAGTCTCAAAGGACTAATTAGCAAGATTAATGCATTTTCACTATCTTTAGGATAGAAGCTAAGTGAAGGAGGGAGGAATATGAATATTTATGGCTTTTTTGGTCCATTTATTTCATACAGCTGATCTTCACTGCTGTGCTCTATTAACACATCTTTTCCTTTAATACCTATCTCCAGCAAATATCTGCTCCTCCAAGTTCACTGTCTCTCTCTCTCCGTTACAGACATCACTTTGTGTTTAACCAAAGAAAAGCATCTACCACTATAGAACAGTAGCAATTCATAAAGGAAATGCTGATCTGGGATTTTCAACTCAACTTTTTATGGAGCCAGTTCCTTGCAACGAAATCTCTTTGTTTGTTTCTTTCTTTTTAAGGAAACAAGTGTGGGTTGTTGGTTTTTTTACAATGGAAAATGAAAAGTAGAAACACATCAAGTCTCAGTAAGTGATTAGGAAGGTCAGCTGCCTGGAAGACACTGAGAGGTGTTTATCCCCAAGGAGAGCAGCCCTGGTAAAAGAGCTGTTCTTTTTGTAGAAATAAGTAAATAGTCGTTAGACAACTGAAGAGAGTGTGATGAGACTGTGATGTAGTGTCAAGACACCTACAGTAACTCTGAGCCCCACAGCATGGGTAGCAGATACAGCCCAGCTGTAGCAGCAGAATCTTCCCTGAGCTGATCTGCCTTTCCTCAGCATGGCTTAGGCTGTGCTGCAGGAGGCTACTGGGGGCGTCTCCCTGGGCTGTCTCTCCATGGATACCCAGAGACAGACCGACTCTACAGACCAGTGGATACAGCACGTCCTTGGGGGTAAGGATAACCACTGCAGGAGACCTGAAGAATGAATGAGATTTTGACACGTTAGGCAACTGCCCTAAGCACAGGTCTTCCAGTCTTTTTCTGGTCCCTGGCTAAGAGTATTTGAAGCCTCTTCTTTTCTTTCTGCTTGCAATAATAGGACAAGTTTGAAATCTTTTAAAGGCTTGAAAAAATGAGTGGAATGAAGGAGTACATCTGGGCAGTTCTGCTGAAGTACAGGATCTGGTCCTCAAATAACCTCTGGTTTGGACTGTGTAATTTTTGTGATGTGCCTGCAAAAATGTTCTTAAGCCTTCAAAATCTAAAGAAGGAAAAGGTTTTTCTTTCCTTTATTTGTTTTATTTTCTGGAAATATGCAGGATTGCGTTGTTATTTTGCAAAAAGGTGTTTCTGTTCTGGTTTCAGGGTGGAAAAAAAGCCTCACGCTTTGAAGCAAAAGACCAACTACTGCTTAGTAAGCCAGCTGCATCACCTTTCCAGCACTTAGGCAGCTGAGAGGGAGAAGGAAGGAAGATCTTACCAGCAAGTTAGCAGCTGTGAAAAGCACAGCACTACTGCTACCATCATGGGTAAATGGAGAACTATCCCACTTACTGAAAGAGCCTAAGAGCACACACAGCCTGCCCTCATCCACAGGTATCCACTTGACATTTCACACTGCAATAAATGCTAGGCAAGAAACACTAACTTCATTGCAAGCATTAGACTAAAAGAAAGAAAATAAATCAATCAGTTGTAAACAAGTACACTGACAAAAAACCTATCTCAATTTACATTTGAAAGCTGGCTAAACTCAGGGCTTACCTGGGCAGCCTAGAGAGCTTCTCTACCAATAAACTCCTGCCCCAGCAGGCAGCAGCTCAGTGTGCTGGATGGATGCCATGAGCACCCAGCTAAGCAAATACCACTGTGGGCAGAAAGAAAGGGGAAAGAACACTAGGACCTACACATGTGTAAGACTGCCAATAGCTTAATGACCAGCATGGGACAAAAGTAAAGGAGAAATATAATCAGAATTATATGGTCACAAAGCAGAGTTAATCCTTCTGTCCTCCCAGCCTTCTGCAGGCTGTATAATAGCCTTGTACTGAAAAACCTTCAAAAATTCAGTTTTGACTTCATTCCTGACAGGATGTGTCTCCTACAAGTGGAAAAAAAATTGCACTTTTCATATTCTTAAACCACGTAGGTAGAAATCTCAAAGGAGAAAAAACAAAAAACCCGAAGAAGCGTGGAGAAGAAAATGGAAAAGAACATGAAATTAATATGTTCTTTCCCTTGAGAATGAGGGCTTAAACCTGTTGCAAGTAAAACTTAAGAGTAGGATTAGAATTAGTTGAGTGCTTCTGTGACAAGAAAATTGCAACACAGTAGGTGTTTGTAGGTAGAACAGAAAGTTTCCTAACTTCCAGGAATTGTAGCAAATTGAAAATACTGACTTAAAATGGGAAAAAAAATCAGAAAGAGAAAATACTTGCAGTGTACTTGTGCACAGCCACCAGCTTCTCTAACTACACAGAAATGCACTGACCAAATTCTAAGAAATTTGGAGCTGTGTTGGCAAAATTGATAAATGGCATTTTGCAGTCCAGTAGCACTACAGAATTGTTAAGGTTGGAAAAGACATCTAAGATCATCAAGTCCAACTGTTAACCCAGCACTGCTATGTTCACCACTAAACCTTGTCCCAGAGTGCCACATCCCATCACCTTTTGAACACTTCCAGGTGCGGTGATCCCACCACTTCCCTGGGCAGCCTACTCCAAAGCCTGGCCGCCTTTTCAATAAAAGTTTCCTAATATCCAACCTAAACCTCCCCTTGTGCAGCTTGATGACATTTCCTCTCATCCTGTCACTTGTTATGTGGGAGAAGAGACCAACCCTCACCTCACAGAACCTCCTTGCAGGCAGCTGTAGAGAGTGGTAAGGTCTTCCCTGAGCCTTCTTTTCTCAGGATAAATAACCCCAGCTCCCTCAGCCACTCCTCATCAGACTTGTGGTCCAGCCCCCTCCCCAGCCCTGTTGCCCTTCTCTGGACACCCTCCAGCACCTCAATGTCATTTTCAGAGTGAGAGGCCCAAAACTCAGGATTCAAGGTGTGGCCTCACCAGTGCTGAGTACACAGAGACAATGACTGCCCTGGTCCTGCTGGACTCACCATTTCTGATACAGGCCAGGATGCCATTGGCCTTCTTGGCCACCTGGACACACGCTGGCTCATGGTCAGATGATGCTGACCAGCACCTCCAAATCCTTTTCCGCTGAGCAGCTTTCCAGCTAATCTTCTCCCAGCCTGCAGCACTGCAGGTTGTTGAGACCCAGCTGCAGGACCTGGCACCTGGTTTGTTGAATCTCATAAAATTGGCCTCAGGCCAGTATAGTACGTGCATCAAAAGAAAACAAAAATTGGGGGGTTTAGTGAGCTCCTCCAACTATGTAGGGATGCTAGATATGTGTGATTCAGCAGTGCATCAGTTTGTCAGTAAGACATGCAAATATTTGTAAAATATTTTCTAAAGTTTAAGCAGCTGTGAATTAAATACTAAAGAGAGAGTGCTTGCCTTTCAAATGCTTGACTTGCCTGCAGCTGTATCAAAAATGTAACAGGATTCCAAGCATCAGGTTTGTAATTTATAGCCTACACTAAACTAGTCAAAGTTTAAAGGATGACTTTGTCTACTGTTAAACTTCATTCTACAGAATTAAGTAGAGCATGAATTCTAACTAGTCAGCAGCACAGGGAAGAATTATGCCAGTACTTACTATTTATAGCTCATGGCAACATCCACAAAGTACTTTCTTCTCTGTCGATAGACATTGTCTTTAAATCCCTTAAGCAAGGAAGAAGAGAGTAATTTACAATAAGGACATAAAATTAGCTGTAAGTATTATAAAATAAATCATTAAAGTGTTTATTTAGTACTTAGTTGCATTGTATTTTGATTAACACTGTCTACTGACTGCAAGAGAAAATAAGGATTTTTTTTTCTTTTTTTTTCTTTGCCAGAGTTTCATAGGAGTTCTTTCAAGACAGTTCTGTGCATAGGTACAGTTGTTCATCCAAGAAGTTGAAAAGGGAAACTTTTGTCATTTCTTCTCACTCAAGTTTTCCTTGATCTGAACTGAGATCTACACACAGGTACATAGCACAGTAATCTACCTATTCTTAATATATCTTTCTTCACTAGAATCCAGCATCTAAAGATCATATGCAACTCATTTTGAGGATTCTTATTTCAGCAGTTGCCATCTTAACCAACACATTAGGAACTGAACCATCAGCCTCCATCACCAAGTTGGCTTATTGCTTCAGTTTGAGTTACAAAGGAAGGGCTCGACTTCATGGGGTACAGTAGGCTCACACCTTTTCCATATTAAGAGCAAAAGAGTTGTATAACAAATACATGCTGGCCACTTACAGCTCTTTGAGCTATTCAAAATTAGAACAAGATCTCTTCTGTACCTATAAAATATAAAGACACTTCAGGTTTGGACTACAAGAAGAGTAAACTATTTTCAAAGTATAACTGCCAAACTCTTGAAGATAAAAAAGGGTAAAGAGTTATCCAAGTTCCCCAGTTAGTATACCAGAAAGTGCATTTAAAATTTCCCCAGTCAGAGCTGAAAATTAAAATGTCTTTTTTTCCTTACTGCTCACGTAGCAAACGCAAAACACTGAAACAAATGAAAAGATAACATTGCTTGATTTGAAATATTTGTATGAACTTCCATAAAACTCAGAAGATATTTTACTGCCCCACAGCCAAAGCTGTGCTGCTGGGGCAGAGTATGGGAGGATTTCACAGGACTAGAGAAAGTCTTCAAATCTCCACTCCTACACAGAAAAGCTTCTTTGACTGGCAAAAAGTTGCTGTAATCTGGGAGAGCCTCCCTGTCTCCTTAATAGCTTCTGACGTAAATGTTGAGTTACTCAGCAGAAGACCATTCAAGAGACCTGGAAGGTGATGGAAGACAGCACAGGGGACGTTGAAGTCTCAGTTTCAAGTGTAATGAAACTGAGACTGAAATCATTAGCCATTGCGGAGTGGGTTAGGGCTAAGCTGCTGAAGGGGTGCTACCCTTACAGGTTCTGTAAGAGGATAATTCTCTTTGGTCCTCTGGCACCTACATGCCATTGCTAAGGAACAGGGCACCTGGCGTGGCCTTTCAAAGGCCAGTCACAGATTTAAAGGTTCTTACCCCATTTCTAACATCTAGCACGCCGCGTAGGCTAACAAATGGTGTGTAAATTGTGTTTGTAAGAGTTCTCCCAAGTGTAAAATATATATTCATATAATGCAAATGTCTTTTTTTGTTTTCTGTAAAACTGAAGGCAAATTTTCAGCAGAGCACTCAAGTATTTAATGAAGGTACCAGCTCAGAACATAAAACAGTCTCTAATGGCCTGTCACAGCCATAAACTCAAAGCTGGAATGAGATGTCACTACAACTTCTGCTTGAACCAAATTATGGTTAATGGTTGAAGATAATCAACAGGCTTTTCCTTTCTAAGAAGATGTGAATTACAACCTAGTTTGCCATCAAAAAGTATGTGGCAGAAACCAGGGTCCAGGAACGTGCTCCCTGACTATGGCCCCTCAGTATGGGAAGGGCTCCCACATGAGAGAGGAGGCTGGGAACAGAGCAAGGTGATGATGATGATGATTGTGGCCAGTATGTGGGCAGGTGACACCAGAGACGGTGGGGCTGCCATGGAGCTCTGTGACGGTGTCCATTTGGCTTGTGTGCATAGGAGTGAGAATCAGTGCCTGAGCTCCCACCACAGCACAAGATGTGTGCAACAAAACACAAAGGAGACTGTCATCTACAGCAAGAGTTTAATTTGATTCTATTACAAGACAGTCTTATGGTCAGATATCCTAGTTCACTGCCTATTTCCTTTCAGCTGGAAGTTTCTGACAATACCAATTTAATTCAGCCTATTTTAGGAATTAATACAACTACCTACCACAAGTATCTTTCAGTCAAGCCATTCAGAGGTAGAAACTTGGATTTATAGAAAGGGAAAATATTTTAACACAAATGGTTTCAATCATCTGCCATCTAAAAACTCAGAGGTTAAGCATTTATAGTCATTAGCCACAAGAAATAAAACAATAACAAACCCCTTCTTCTATCTACTGCATTGAGCATTTGCCACTACTACTGACACATCGTGTGTATGCAGGCTTGTCTCCTGCCACTGAAGCCAGGAAACAATGAGAGACACCTTCCCATCTGCTGCATTCATCAAAAACAGGAACAAGTTTCTGTTTTATCTTGTAATTACCTCCTGAGTGCTAAATAATTCCTTCATAATTCTTTCTTCTCTGACACCTATTGACTATAGCAATTCTTACCTAAGAGCTACTTCTGGGAGAACTGAAGATCATATTGATCTTTAAAGTTTGAAACCTTTCTATCAACTGATTTTTTTTTTTTTAATGCAGGCAGTACAAAAGGGGATATACTTGTTAAACAATTAGTAAGTTTTCTGGAGGACCTCCATTTTGTGTATCCTTCTATAAAAAAGGAAAACAAATTCATTGAAACTACTGAAGAGAAACCAGTCCTCATCTTCTGAAAACAATCAATAGTCAACAGGCTTTCTATCTGACTGCCGAATAACCCAAACAAATTACCTACAGGACAATTTTGTGTTACACTTACTGGGTGATCAGCATCCAGCTCAGATCCATACATCAGAACTCTCTGAGAGCATTTGTCTAACTCAGAGATCTTCCTGGGGAACCAAGGGACACAGTCAAGATCTGTAGGAGACAGAATGCGAATTGAATGTACTGGAGTGCAAGATCATGGAGATACCTGTGCAAAATGTCTGCCAGGGTCTAAACCAAGTGATACAAAAACATCCTTGCCTTCTTCATCAGTCCAGATGTTTTCTGGTGGATTGAGAGATACTATATTAGTTTGAAACTTGAGCAACTGGATTAGTTCATTAAATTCTTTCTTACTGCAGTCACAGTCCACAAAAATTTCCACCTCTGAATTCCTTCTCTTTGATTTTCGTGATTCAATATGAACCATACTCACATGTTTTTCCTGTGGAAAGATGAAATAACAGATGAAATACAGACATACCTGGACGAGAAATATTGGTGGCATATTCCTCAGGAAAGTTTTTCCAGTTAATAAAAGGTCTTTTCATTGAAAGTACTCCCTTTTTCTATTTACAGGATCAGTTAGTGACACATAATAAATACTGATGACAAAAAAAAATCTTACACGGAAAGTAAAAATAATTAAGAAAGCCAAGTAATGATTTTATTTTATCTATCAAAACAATCTCTTACAGAGTACAGTACAACATAATTTTTTTTTAATTTAATGCAATTTTATATTTTATATTTATCTTTCTTATAAATATAAAATTATAATGAATTTTGGTGGGAAATTTGCACAATAATAATGTTAATTTAAATATAATTGAGTGTACTTCTTTAAACAGATGTTATTAAACATGTACTACTTTATGTACCTTACTACATGAGGAAGAAAAATTTTTTTGAGAATAACTCTGTATCAGTCCTCACCTATCTACTGTGCAATTATCAATGACATGAAGTGTTAACAGTAATAAAATTAAAATCTAACTCAATATATTCCCTATTGCAATGTCCCCATCAAACACAAATCATGTAACAAACATCAGAGTGTAAATACTTCTAGCATGATAACTTTCCTATGGGGTGTCTCTCCCACCACAACTACTGGTCTGCCAAGGGTATCATACAATGACAGATAACTGTAATTATAATGACCTGATCTAGTGTGACAGCCTTGTTTCCAAACAGGAGGCTGGATTAGATGGCTGCTCTTCTCTCAACGTGACTGACCTTCTACGGACTCCAATTTTTCCTTTTTCTTGTTAGACAGAAACTATCTGTTACTTTTCACAACGATTCTTGCACTTACTCAGTGAAGCCAATAAAACATTTGTTGACTTGGGAAGATGTCCCAAGGGAACATCTTGGGAAAGATGGGAAGAAATTCGTGTCTTTACTTCCACTTCCCAGCTGTATTTTGCATAAATGTCCATTTCAGGTGGAGGTCTCCTGAGGTACAGTCAACCAGCAGTGTCTTTTACACCTCTGGATATACATACACAGTCCTTTCACTGGCATGCTCCACAACTGTGTATACGGTGTAGCAACCCAGTCACATAACAAATTCAATTTTGTATTCCCTAGGTTAAGTAGAGAACAAAACCCTGCACTCCCTCCTGCAGAACTCAAATTGTTAAGTGACTACACAAATGCGGGTGGCTATCCCTGCCACGTCTTCCAGACACATTTTAAGAGACCAGAGTGAGTTTTATGCCTATTCCCAAGAAGGGGTAGCAGATGTCCAAATTCAGAATTTCAGGTATGAACCCACACAAGCATTTCAGCCAGAGCTGCAGTTAGACATTTAACCCTTGGAGAAAAGCTGCATTGAAAACACAACTCCTACTGCAATGTCTGTTCACTCACCTTAGGTTTCCACTCTTTTTGTCACACACCCTGCTTCCTGGCAGACTCCTTCCGGTGGGTCTAACTCACCTCTTTTTCTTGCCTGGGGAATCTACGGGTCTAATCTACATCAGCCTTGGGAATCTGTTACCAGAGCCAGATACTATGAGTGAGGACTGGTAACACCCAGTGATCCCACACTTACATCCCTCCGATGGTTTGGCCTGAGAGGCAGGCTCTAAGCCACCTCCTAACTTTCTCTTCACTGCACTGCACAGACTGAACAATCTCAGACTTTTATCATACTGCTTTAACTGTCCCCAGACATGCCTCCAAGCATTCTGACCAGGAGTCTGACCGACAAGCACTGACTGCATGGGAATCCATGTGGGAACCAATACTTCACAATTTACGTTCCAGTAAGACACATAAAACCCTGACCCTGCAAGCACTTAAAGGCATCTCTAATTTCAATATCAAGCAAGGCTGCCACCAGCACCACCTGATTGCATGTAACTTAGGTTCCAAACTGCTCTCTGAAAGTGTCTCCTTTCATTGTGGCCTGCACAGACAACTTCAAATCTAATTTACAGTGTTGGGAATCACGTCAGAAACCTAAAAGAAATGATGTGAACATCAGCGTCAAACTTTATTCCAGAAAACTCTCCACAAGCCCAAAATGCTTTATTCAGTGGTCCATAAAATTTTAAGTTATTTTTATTCAGTTCTGCAGAGCAAGTGTAGCTGCACTCTATTCCTTCTGCCACGGTCCATTAGATTTATATCAACGAAGAGCCTGACCTCAGGAGCCGTCCTCAGTCCAGCCAGCATAAATGATTTGTAAGTGTTACCTGGAAGAGTCGGAGAGCTTTCACCAATCCACCAACTTCATTCTTCAAGGAAAACACCACAGCTGTCTTTCCACCTTCAGAAGCAGATTCACTTTTCCCATTTCCCTTATTCCCTTTCTTTTCCTCATTTTTCCCAGAACTCGATCTGTTTAGCTACAAACAGATAAAGAACATGATCATCTCAGATGAAAATGAGCATATCCCACAAGAGAAATTTTTGTTTTAAAATAGCTGAACAGAACTCATCCTGGCTTAATTTAAAAGAAAAGGTCTTGTGTTTACTTGAAATCAGAATCACAGGTTAAAGGCAGCTGCTAGAGATGATTGTGTAAGAGGCCAGTGCATACAAAAAAAATAAAAGAAGAAAAAAGCCTAAGGAAAAGCATAAATGGGATACAAATATGATAGCATTATTTGGGCAATGCTATCATTGAGGCATGTGGAGACAGTCTAAATTACTGGTAAAACCTGTAATTACTGTTACCTGAATATTGCTGCAAAATCACAGGGATGCTATTCTAACCTGTATCAGACAATTTATGAAGATGTGCACTGAATACATTTTTGTATTCTCCATTAAATTGAAAGCCAAAACTTTATGTTCTCTGTTGTAGTACAATTAATGCTGTCATGTAATGCAATTCTTCCTGAGAATACAAAACCTCTGTTGATTATTCAAACAAGAACAGAAATACTTAGACTGCAACACAGAATATCAAGTTGGAAGGGATCTCAAGGATCATCTGGTCCAAGTTTTCTTGGCAAAAGCATGGTCTAGACAAGATGACTCAGCAGCCTGTCCAGCCGAATCTTAAAATTGTCCAGTGCTGGCGAATCCGCTGCTTCTCTCGAGAGATTATTCCAATGGCTGATTGTTCTCATTGTGAAAAACCTTACATCCCACAGAAGAGGAGTTAGCTGAGGAACTCAAAAAAATACAGAAAATTGCACCATCCTTGGCCACTCTTACATTCTTCTCACAGTTTGGGAGTCCAAGACTGTTTTAAGTGAAATTGCAGTCAACATTTTCAAAAAAATGTCATTTTATCAGCTTAAATCTTGTTGGGATGCCAACACTA
>VYZQ01066575.1:23231-38475 GCA_013400655.1 Mystacornis crossleyi
CCGCCTCGGCCGCCCCGCTCCGGAGCCGGCCCGAGCGGCGCGGCCGGCCCGGCCTCTGCCTCCACCGCGGCGCGGCAGGACTGGGCTCACGGCCCCGGGAGCAACAGGCTCGAGGGTGCGGGGACAGCACGGCAGAGAGCTGCAGGAGCTGAGCTTCAGCGCAGGGCAGTTGTGCAGAGATAGCGAGAAATGCTTTGGTGTAGAAATTCATCTCTCTCCGTTCAAGTGAGCAGAAGGCAACTGCTGAAACAATAACTTCACTGCAGGGTTAAAGGTACTCCATCTCTCAAATTTACTTGTGAAATTGAGGACTTCTAACTTCTCTTTCATTGCAACAGTAATTTTGTGACCTACCACTGTCACTTGCCATCCCCACCTCCTCCTCACTTCTTTCATTTTCCANCCTGTATCAGACAATTTATGAAGATGTGCACTGAATACATTTTTGTATTCTCCATTAAATTGAAAGCCAAAACTTTATGTTCTCTGTTGTAGTACAATTAATGCTGTCATGTAATGCAATTCTTCCTGAGAATACAAAACCTCTGTTGATTATTCAAACAAGAACAGAAATACTTAGACTGCAACACAGAATATCAAGTTGGAAGGGATCTCAAGGATCATCTGGTCCAAGTTTTCTTGGCAAAAGCATGGTCTAGACAAGATGACTCAGCAGCCTGTCCAGCCGAATCTTAAAATTGTCCAGTGCTGGCGAATCCGCTGCTTGTCTCGAGAGATTATTCCAATGGCTGATTGTTCTCATTGTGAAAAACCTTACATCCCACAGAAGAGGAGTTAGCTGAGGAACTCAAAAAAATACAGAAAATTGCACCATCCTTGGCCACTCTTACATTCTTCTCACAGTTTGGGAGTCCAAGACTGTTTTAAGTGAAATTGCAGTCAACATTTTCAAAAAAATGTCATTTTATCAGCTTAAATCTTGTTGGGATGCCAACACTATAGCTTTTATAGACAATTTTTATAAGACCAACCATGATATTCAAAATGCAGCCTGCATTTTCCAATACATAGGCTATTACTCCTGGAGAAATTAAGTCTCCAGTTAGAAGCTAAATGCTTTGTTATAATCCATAAAAAATATGAAGATAGACATTAAAAAACACATACTATTTCAATGTTCCAAATGGATTAAATTGTCTATCAGTAATTTCTAAAGCAGTTTACAGAAGATAACCAGAAAATTAGGCTTTTGAAACAGGTCTTATAACACTCTTTAAATGGCACTGGTGAAACCAGTCACATTTAAACAAGGTACAGGACATGCTAAGAAGTCTCTGTGGTCTTTTCTCATCGTTTATTAGACTACACGGAAACAATCTGGAAAACCAATTATGTTTGCAAAATGATATATTAATGGTTTCACACATGTTTATTTTTTAGCAATTGAGCTTATATGATTTTGCTCGTTAGGAGGTTTGTCCAGGGATGGTTATGGGGAAGGTCACTTTCTTTTTAACTTCAGTAATATCTGGGATTTGGCTAAGTCCTTTTCACATACATCAAGAACACAACCTCCACACAAGGTGACAAAGGTTCTGTTTTTACAGCATCTGTGGTTTTTCCATGTGTGCTGCTTTCGAGAAGCTATGTACAGAGGATAATGGAGTCAATCGAGCGTCTGAGAACTGCAGTACTGCCAGTTCCTCTGGAAGACAAGGGCACTTGGCACCTTCCAAGCCTGTCACAGGTTCCCCAACACTCTCAAGAGAGCATTACCCAAAGTGATGACTGAAAGACCTTCTCACTTGAAAGATTTGAAAACTAGATTGAATACATATTTGTTATGAGCCCAGTAGAAGAGGCTGAACTTGAATTTTATTAGCCACGTTCATTAGTACACTTCATAATTAAATAACTAACAGGCCAACTTTCCTAATGAAAACTAATTATCTGGAGCAAGTGCAAGTCCTCAGGAGAAGAAGTCTTTTGCAGCAAAACTCAGTGAAGAAAGTAACTCAGATATAAAGACCGTAAAACAAATTTATTCCATTAAATTCAATGCTTTCCATAGAAGCAGATCATGTACAAACAGGGATATTCCACATTTTACTATGAAGACAATAGGCCAATTCACAACAGGTACAAGCCTGTACGTTCTTCTGGTTTTACTCAAGTGATAAAAATCTTCATTTGTTACAAAATTTTATAGGAGGCATAGTCTTCATAAACTTAATTATTTCACATATTCAGAGCAGGTTGCCTTATTTAGGCACACGTACATTTACCTGTTAGCATACAGAAGTTTATCCCATGCCTGAAACCACCCAAGTTGCACCCATCTCATCACCTTACAGAGAACCATTTCTATCTCCTCACAGGGTTTCTCAACAGCCCCCTGCACGGTGTTCCCACGTGTCCTTGCACCCCTGCCCGCCGGCAGAAGCCGGGAACACAGCCGCAAATCCATCGGCACCAGCGCAGTGTGAGTGCACGGCATTTGTGTCTTGCCAAAACTGCTTTATAGATCGTGCTGTGAGGCTCATGAGCGCCCTGAAAAGGCACGCTCTGCTGATGTATATAGCCCGCTGGACTAACCAAGGACTTCCAAAAATCCAAGCATTTAAAACCATCTGAACCGATGCTTTTCTATTATTCCAGTAGCAATATGGTTCATTTCTTCAATAAGGCTTGTATTGCTAATGAAACTTTTTCAGTTATTTATGACACTTTTAAGGCAGCGTTTTGAACGAGGACCGACTCGACAGCAAAGTAAGTTTCGCCGGCCCCTGCAGCGGCTGAGAAACTCTGCATTGACCATGAAGCGAGGAGCGAGGGGGACGCACGGCTGCCTGGCACCGGCGGACCCCGAACCCCGGCGCTCGCCCTGCCCGCCCCGGCCCCAGCACTTACGGTGAGGCTGCCGGCGGCGGGGCGCTCCTCCGGCAGCGCCGAGTCCAGCGAGAAGCCCCGGCGCGCCCAGTACTTGCTGGAGAACATCATCATGGCGGGCTGCATGGGGCCGGCGGCGGGCGGGGGCAGCGCCGCGCTCTGCCCGCCTCGCCCGCGCCCGCTCCTTTTATACGCACCCCCGGGGCTGATGGAAGCACGATTAGGGGACACCCGTCTCCGGGTGACGAGAGCCGCCGGCAGGCAGACGCCCACGGTCCCCGTCACCTCAGCCGCCGGGGCGGGACGGGACAGCGCGGCACGGGGAGCGATCCCGCCGCCTCACGCCAGCAGCAGCCCCGGGCAGCGCTGCCGGCAGCGGCCGCGCAGGTCCCGCTGCNTCCTTTCAGTACATACGTTACCTTACAGCGTGTAGCACTGAACAGCACATCTGAATTGGGAGCACTATATCAGTTTCCTTCAAATACATACTCGGTTTACTCTGTTCCAACACACCAGGCGGGGGAAACTGTTAACACTTCCCCTTGAAAAGCACCATCGGTGACTTGCCCTCAGCCTCCCGAAAGAAGGGCAAACGATTTGAATGCAACAGCTGTCTGCACATGGCCTTAACTTGGTATACACACAGATCACACGGAGTGAGAAGAAAGTGTTGAAATCAGATCGACTGAAGGTGGGACACTGAGCAGGGAGCTCCACAAGGCAAGTAGCAGAAAGTATCCCTGATAGTACTAAGCTCAGGTCACATCTAACTCAGCTGCAGACTGCCTCCCTTCATAGCCTCAAAGCCTTCACCCCTGAAAGACTCCACACCTTATAACTATTATTTACATATCAGCATCACCAGGGAAATCATCTTACTCTTCTACAAGACCAGCACAGAAGCACAACAGAAGATTTGAGGCTTTTTCTCCCATGAAATATCATGGAATTATATTTTATCACATTGAAGGAAAACCAGAACAAGCTTCCAGTCTAAGCTGGCTGCTGTCAGTCAGATGCTCCCCTTCTTAAAATGCATGGTAATACTCGATGTTCAGGACCAGGACAGGTTTCACAGCTGCCTCAGAACTCATGAGAAGCCTGAAGTAAACCCTTTTACACTCAGTTGTCCAGAGTTTCCCAGGAGTAACATGTAATAAAGATCCTTTCTTCTTGTCAGCAGTAAGTTTGTAATAATATTTGATTCCTCTACCTGCTCCTTTAACGCAAATCAATCATTTTTGTCATGTTAGCCCACAAAGTTTTACTTCATTTTCCCAGTCAGAGAAAAGCATGTTCACACGTATTATTAGCTCAGTCTCATATTCTAAGTTATCAAGAGATGTTTCCTGTCCTGTTTTCTCATTACTTTTGATGTTAGGAAAGCAAGTTGTTGTCTTTGGACTTTGATATTCCTATCTGCTGTGCATGAGATACATAGACACTGTTCCTGCAGTCAAGTAATTTATGAGTGAGGTCGCTTAGCACTTTCTGAATGCTCCAGTGACAAAACCAAGCACTACTGAGCTGCCTTTCCATCTCCTGGTGTGACAGAGCATGATTTTATCTACTGTTAGATCCTGCAGCTGGGACACTGCACAAATCAATGACCCTACTACTCTGTAGCCTTGTTATTGTTGCACCTCTGTGCAGTAACCAGAGCACAGCAAAGGTTTTGTCTCTCATAACCTCTTCATGAGGTTTGAGACTGATGAATGCAAAACAAACAGAGGTGCATTGTGTCAGCAGGTGTTAGTAACAGGTAGGAGGACTCAAGTGCTGCAGCTATTTTAACCATGCTATCTGGCCATGTGTCCCACAGAGAGATTGCTTCTTCCTAGGAAGGAAGTTCTTCTTTTGCAACTTATATTTTGTAGGTGGACTTTGCCATATCAGCACCAGATCAAAGGACATTTATGGACTGAAGATGTTTATTTCTTCTTTGTTCTAGCTGCTGTACAACAGAGCTGGTATACGGCTCTGGGAATATAGCTAAACTACAAATTTTGTTTAGAGCTCAACTTATTTTTCTATAGTTTACAGTGCTGTGTATTTAGACCAAGTAAATTCTTAAAATCACTGACCAAAAAATTAGACGTTCATTGAAGCAGCTATTGAAAAGTACCTGTCCTAGAGCATGTCAGGGTGTCACTCAGCAACATTATTTCACCTTGGGAAAAGGAGCTAATGTTGACAGAAGAAATGGATAAGCTTACTTTTGTTACTAAAAGGTACCTCATTTCCTATAATCAGAAGTCAGAAACTGCAAGGTCCTCTTTTCTTTACACACTTTTTTCCCTCTCGTGAGACAGCAGAGTCACTGTTGCCTGAAATTCTTAGCTATAAACTTTTTAAGCTTAAAAATTGTAGAATTTTCAAGTGAAAATCTAAACCAAATCTGTGAGATGTTTTCAGTGGTTTAGTCGTTTTACCCGTGCTAGACATACCAACTGCCAGTTTCAGCATATTTTCCTTAAAACTATTTGTAATATTTACTGTAGCTTGATTTAACCGTAGGACAAAATTCACAGTGCAGAGCAGCTGGTATTGAGAAGAAACTATCTGAATTTACCTCCCTCCCAGATCACCACCAAGTCTTTCTCTAGAGGCACACTACAGCAGGAGGGAGAACTCTCAAGTCATCGTGTGGCAGAACAGAGAAAGAAATGAAGCTACGAAAAGGTATCAAAAAAGCATAAAGATAGATGGCCTCCACAAGGATCTAAAATGTAAACAATGCTATTATTCAATGTCAGGTCAAAAAGGCAGGGCAGAGAACAGATGCACTTTTTATTAATGTAAGAAATGTTGACACAAGCAGAAAATAGAAGTCCCAATACCTTTTCAAACAATTTTGTTGGTAAAACAAGTGACTTGGTGAAACCACTGACAAGTGGACTAACCAAAGGAACTTTTTCAACAAGGAAAGAAAGATGTACAATCTGTTCCTCTTCATCAGAGATACACACACCAACTCCTAAGTCCAACTATCTGAGCAATTTAGGTCTGCTGAAAAATCTATAATGACAAAGTACACTTAATTTTTAAATCATGAAGATATGGGAAGCGTGGGTTTTCAAGCAGCCAGCAAAACCATCCCAAGCTCTTGTTACTAAAAGGTACCAATCAAATCTCAATCTTAAGGGGATTTTAACCAACTAACAACCGTCAGGCAAGGATATCTACCACATGATAGAGTGGCTAGGAAGGTCTGGGAATACAGATGATAGGATGAACATAAAATGAATTCACAATCTTCAGCAAAAGAAAGGTTCTGAGAAGGAAGCAGAAACTGACAATTTCAGGGAAAAAAAGGGTTTCAATAAATTCAGTTATTACAAGAGCCAAGAAGAGGGAACCTAGAGCAGAAAGTTCTTTCCTTGCTCCAGGGAAAACGTAATTTCATCAGAAGACTATTTCATTACAGAGGAAATGTGGTCTTCCACTACACTTTTCCTAGTAGTAGCGTAAGTCATTAGTTCATCATTACCTTCAACTCAAAAGAGGACCTTACAGGAGATGAAAACTAGGACCAACCTACTAAATACAGGCAGAATAACACATAGATGAAGGCTAGGGTACAAAATTCAAAGTCATTAATACAGGACATCAAGAGCACCTTTTAAAAAAATTAATACAGCAGCAGCTAGAAAAGTGAACTATCAGACCACTGAACACGAGGAAAGGATAAAACAAACCCCACCCCCCTTAAAATCAGCTAGGTATTTAATGCATTTTTTTACACCAGTCTTTGTTAAAGAATCAACTGTAACCATATATCTATCATAACTAATAGCAAGGGCAAAGACATAAGCTCTTTGATTTTAGCAAGATGAAACAGTGTTGGAGATTACTTGTGAGGAGTCTGATCATAGCAAATGAGAGCACAGAAACCACTTACAGAGGAGGCTCATTAAACCTCTGCCATCAATAACTGTTTTAAGAACTATGGGGAAGGACAAGTGACAAAAGACTGGAAAAAGGCCAAAATTATGTCAGTCTCTGAGAAGATAATGGGGAGGAAGAAGGGCTGAAGATTTACGGACCAGTCTCATTTCATTTGTTTGAGAAAACAGAAGTACCGAAATTATTTGTAAAGATCCAGAGGATAACAGATGATTAAACAGTCAAGACAGATTTGCTGAGAACAAATTGAGTCAAGCAAATTTCATTTCCTCTTATGAAAGTCCTGTGGACCAAGGCAAAACAATAAACGTCATTCATCTTGATGGTAGTGTAGCATTTGGCATAGTCTCCCGTAACATTTTCACAAGAAAGATAAGGAAAACAGGTACAGATGAAAGTAATTGATTGTACAAAGGGGTGGGCTCACTGTTAAATGGAAGGGTGCAGAGAATGGGAGAGCCTCAAGTACCTACCCTCACACCTACACTATTTAGTAAAAACTTTACATGAGCCCCTAGAGCCCAGCTGGAAATTCCCAGACTGTACCTACCCCAGAGATGCTGTAATGGTTACAAAATTTAAGCAGATGCTGGGGCAGAGAGGGCTCCTTACAGATAACCAGCTCAGCTGCACAATCACCAGGGAAAGCAGACCTCATGTAAGGGAAGTCAGAAGTTACAGAAAATCTCCAGCTGCATGCAATCGGTTCATCTGCCCTGGAAATCCACAAACAACTGAAAACTGCTTGCATAATAGAGTGCAGGATCTCCAAAGGTATCCTGCAAATGGATTAGACAGGCATCTAGCACAAGACATGCCTTCCAACAGAAGATACTGTAGCTAATCAATTATTGACAAGCTTTTTAAAAAGTGCCTTCCAATATTGCAAATCTGGAATTTTCACAAGCTTTTTTGTAGGTATATATATAGGTATTCACCACACTGCAAAAAAAAAATGTATGGTATGATTGATCTGGCTAAGATAATTTAGGTCTGAAATTTATCAGCTCCTTTATGTCATTCACCGTTTGCTGCACAAGTTAATCATACCAGCATAAAAGGTGTGGCCGCCCAAGGCAGAGTACAAACAACTGAATTGCCACTTCTGGTCATAGTTGTACTGTTTGTTGCCTGAGGAATTATCAAGTCCCTGAACCCAAAATTTGTACTTTAAAGACTTTCTTGTTCTTCTGCATTACTCACTTTAACAGTAAAACCAGAGGAGTGTGTGGAAGCTCTCCAAGACAATGCCCAAAGGTGGCATGCACTAATGGAACCTAAAGGTCATCTAGGCCAATTCATACACCAAGAGTGCGCTGGAAAATTTTCTGGTGTTTCACCTCGTTGAGTTTTGGCAAGCAAAACAGAACATCTGGATACCAGTTGCTTGTATGCAGTAGAACTATTGTTGCATAGGTCTAGGTGGGTGCTTAAAAAGCATTTTCTTCAATACAGCAAGGATTTTTCCCTAACATGATCTAACACACCACCAAGAATCATCACACCAAAGGGGTCAGTGTGGGAGGGAGTTCACTTTGCTCACAGCAGCCCGTATGGTGACGTGTTTGTGGCTGGGTCAGTGCTGGTAACACACCAGGGCTTCAGCTGCTGCTGAGCGCTGCACAGCACTGAGGTTCTCTGGCTGCTTCCCAGGGGTGGGCACGAGCCTGAGAGCAGTCACAGCCAGGACGGCTGACCCAAACTGCCCAAAGGCACACCCCGTGCCACTCTGCTTTCCTCGTGGGAGCAGCATTTGCTTTTCCTGTTTAACTGTCATTGCCTCCGTTCACGAGCCTTCCTGCCTTCCTTTTATTTTCTCCCCATCCCATGGAAGAGGGGAATAGGCAAGGGGCTGGGTGGGTGCTTGGCTGCTGGCCAGGGTAAACTACAACACTCTGAGAGGAAACAAGTGACCGCCTTTTGCTGAACTGCTGTGGCCTGGGCAGCAGTTTCACCTCTGCGCACCAAGGCTTTGCCATGGTTGGTTAGTAACAAGATACACCTGTAGGAACAGTCTAAGAGCTAATGTTAAGGTAGGGTACGCATGAGCCTGCATAATCAAAATATATACTACAATTGAATTCTTTCAAAACAAAACCCATCTAGAAGACTTCATTTATTTGAATTACATAGACAGTTTAAAAGATATATTTGATTCAACTGTGAAATTCATTTTGGATGAGGGAAAAAGTGACATCCTAAAATATATTTTTTGTTTGCAATTCATCAGAAAAATTCAATTTGTGCGAAAGATATTGTGATTTAACATCAAAAAATAGCACACATTCTCTAAAAAATGTTTGAATCAAATGTTCACTTGAATGAAAAATTAAATTCAAGCTCAGTTTATACAAGGCCTGCACTGCAAAAATATCACTTAATTGAACAGCACATTTTGAAGTCCCATTAAACATGAAGCACAACTTATCTTTTAACACCATTAAAAAACCCCAAACCCACTTGAAAGCATCTTCAAATCAAACATAGTATGACACATACATGAAATCTGTCTGTGCTCAGTTATGTATCTGTGTCTCATCACCTTATCAATGCTCACATACAAAGGTCATAGTCACATCAACTACCGAGCTAGACATAATTGCATAGACAGAACCAAGGGTTAGGATTTCCTGCTTTAAACCCAGCCACCACACAGCAGCTTATGCAATTTTTCTTGTAAGAACAAGCACTGACTTCGCTCGCCATCGCTCTTTCACACAGAGATGACACCAGCCATTGATTAAATATTCAGAAAAAACACACAACAGATTTGAAAAATATATTTTAATATATTTAGCCAACCACAGGTAAAACTTTTACCAGTCACTCTTCTGCAGCCCACAGACCAAACTTTAATTTTTAAAGTTGCATCAATGCAATGACTAAAATCGAGTCTGAGGAATAGTTAACCCATTTCGTGAACAAATCGTTAATCCCGTACTCAGCCCACTTAATTGCTTTTTTCCAATCCTATTTGTAACATGAATCAATTCACAGATGCACTTTTAAAATGTCACTAACCTCTTCAGTGTTGTCATCTCTGTTGTCCAACAGGGAATGGTTTGAGGAAAACGTAGCTTCTACCTACAGAAATTCAACCCCATACTTGGTAAGGCTTCATTTGCATCATGTGCAATAGTATGCACAAATCATGCTAGTGGTACCCAAACTAGCTCATAATCCAAATTCTGAATGCTCAATTATTTAAAATAAAATCTTTTTTTTTCAATCTAGGCAACTGTCTTATAACAGAAAATGATTCAGACAAGTGAGGAAAAGTACCTCACATATTTTGAACTAAAATATTATCTCAAAAACTGGAAGCTAGAAGAACACTTCTTATAGGTTTCTGAGAAGTTTCATCAATGGAGCTTTAATTTGCCGCTAAGAATATATCTGAAAGTAATGAGGAAACCAGTTCCTTGCTGCTTGGCAAGTTGAACCATTTCATAAACATTCACATTAGTCCAAATTTCCAAGAAACTTCCACTTCTGCTTTGCAAGCTATTTCCATTTCTCTGTTTTGTAAGCTATCATCTTGGCCACAAACAGAAGAAAATAACCTCAAGAACGTAATTTCAAAACAAATAAAATTGTCCAAACAGGCAAAATAAGAAAATAAAAAAGGTCTTTAAAAGAACTACACATATGTAATTTTTACCTTGGAACAGGTAACACTGGAAAAGTGCTATGATCGGAACCTCACCCACAGAAGAGAATTATCTTCAAGTGTCAAGCAATAAAAAACAAATCATGTTTGCAGGAATTAATAAGTATTGCCTCTTTTATGGCCTGACAACTGTAACCAAACTGTGTTCTGGTTTAGTTCATATTTATTAATTCTAAGGAATCTAAGTCATTCACATATAAAAGAAATGTAAGCATCCTGAACCTTCAACCCACAGCATTTCATGGCATTTCAGCCATCATGATCCTTATTAAGGCCTCTCAGAGTGTTTTTGTAGTCTCCACTGAGACTAAATCCACCGTTAACAATCAGGAATAGTTTGGTGGAGGATGAGGTTCCTCCTGCAACTCTTTGCAAGGCTGCCAGTCAGCAGGAAGGAAACTACAGATAATGAATGCTGCAAGGGGCCTTTCATCTTATTGCTGGGAAGCTGAGCAAGCCTACCTACCCCGAGCCCTCCACAGCAGCTGCTCACTGTTAGTTCACGAGCAACTTTCTCATCTTTGAAATCCGGGTGCTTAATACAAAGGGAAAAGATGAACAATTACACTCAATAAGGAAAGACAGACTTTACTTTAAGGGCTGGTAGATTTTCTTAGCAGCCACAGCTGTAATTCTAAGAAATTACAGATTTCCACTTAAACATGCTCTTCCTAAACATTTGAATATCCACGTTCAGTCAGTTATGGTGTTCTTCAAGATCTTAAGTGTCTTGCATACAGTTTTTTGTGGTGGCACATCCTGAGTAACTAAAATGTGGACACGCACAGTTAACTGACAGCTTGCCCACTGCATTTCTGTTGTAGACATTTCCCTCCTCCTTCCATAGTTTCATTTAATATAATTTTTGATGAAAAACATTTTGCAAATACACTTCAAAGTGAACTAGGTGCTCCAAAAAATACTGAAACTAACTTGCTTAGTATCTTTGAACCGAAGTGTTGAATATCTAAGTTCTAATGCCTTTCTGTATTCTATGTCACATTAAATTAACTGCCAAGAAGTACAATGCTCACCAGGGAACAAAGGCATGATGCTTCACAGTAATTTCCTGGGCAGGAAATGAAAGGCTACAGATAACGCTGAGCTGAGAATCCTTGACTTTCACTGCACAGGACTCAAGTTCTTATTAACTGATGAGAGATAGCACATTGACGATATTAAAACCAAAATCTGTACTGATTCAGCTGTCCAGTGTTTGCTCACAACTGGTGAGAGAAGTTGAATTGACTCTCAAATTATTGTAACAACTTGATTTATCCACTAAAGCCTTTTGTATTAGTTATATTTGCTTAAGATGGCACAAAGAACATTTGTAAAAGTAAACTGCTCCACAAGAAAAGAAAGTTCACACTTCAGCTACCTAGAGAGGAAAGGCGTGTTCCACTCTGTAGGAACAAGGCTGTACTCCCACAGCCTTCCATTACCCACAAAATATGTCATATTTATGGACTAACCACTAGCTCTCCCCTCTGTCTCATGCTCTTACATTAACAACCAGACAACTAGATTTTTTCTCTAAATATGATTTAATNNGGACTAACCACTAGCTCTCCCCTCTGTTCTCATGCTCTTCCATTAACAACCAGACAACAGATTTTTTTCTCTAAATATGATTTAATTAAAAACACTAAATCAGCTTTGACTTTTATTTTATATATGTACAATAATTACCAAATAATGAATACACTTAATCAGTTATGGTAAATTTCACATAACGTCAAAGGACATCAGCATGGCATGGAATAAACTCACTGCCTTTTGCAGATNNAGATACAAAAAAAAAAAGCAGTAATATTAATTGTGATTACTATTTTGGTGTGTGGTTTGTAGGTTGGCTTTTTTATAACCTGCTTATTAATTCTCCAAATAATGTTGCCATAAAAATAGTGTAAGTAGTTACTTGATCAGTTAATATATTAGCAAATATGAACATTAGTAAAGTTTGCAAGACAGCAATTGCAAAATTACATCAGTGTAGGACTGAATGTATTCACATGAAAGTTACCTTCAGTTAGAAAAGTTTTGAAAAAGAGCCCAGATGGAGCTGTGCATTAATTTGGTCAAACTGATTCATATGAATGAACAGTCAAGTTTATTCAGATATTGAAAATGCGACTATCCTTTTTAGTATTCACAAACATTTGTGTATATAGTGTGTGTATGTGTGTAAATATATATATGTATATATAAAGTGAAGATATGTTAATGTAAAAATATACTGTTCATCCACTCCCAATTACACAAAATTCAGTATTTGGACATTAAACTGTACAAGAATGAATGTCCATTTCAAATCTACATTCAACCAGCAACAAATACTTAGAAGTATTTTTGTAAACATTTGAGATAGGGAAAATCCATTTACAAAAGAATCCTCCTTTAGCACATCAGCATCACTTCAGCTTGAAAATTTCGTACAGCAGCTTCAGCTGGCATATTGTGAATCTGCTCAAATCAAAGAGCTCACACTGTCTTAGATCAATATGTGTGAAAGCTCAGCAAATGCAGAAATTTCAACTTCATTCTTAATCACCATCCATTTCCAGTTTACCAGCAAAAAGAAAATGCACTTGGCTACAAAAATATTAAGGAATGTTATTGAAAACAAAAGGCTATTTTGGTAGAAGAAACTACAAAAATAGTTGAGTCATGTTGTAAAGCTTTAATGCAAAAGCATTACAGTACAGATTTTCTTTACAACCTTAAAGCTTAATCAACACCGAATTTAAATATCCATCTGTCAAGTGCTTGAACAAAACACGCTCAGTGAAAGTCTTTCTCCAACGTGACCAACTGTAATTACGCAGGTGTCAGGCTCTGCGTCTCAGCCGTCTGTTGAGCGCCGTCCCCCGTCCCATTGGCAGCAATTACAGGTGTTGAGACACTCTGGTATAACGACGTCGGACAACTCAACTCAGCTCCACTTTCATCCTCTCCAGTATCCGAATCCGGTGTTACTGAACTGCTCTCTATCCCCAGAATCTCACTAACTGTTTGAGGCAATTCCTAGAAAGGAGGTGGCAGGAGAAGTATTAAAAAATCACTGTAATTAAATGCAAAAAGTTAACAACCAAGTCCCCTCTGTCCATCCTGTGTTCCCAATGAGTTCCCACTCATTCATCTGAGCAACCACTCGTCTGAATTTAGCTGTACTGAAGCATCTCTCTCAGCAATACTTACATTACAGTTACCATTTTCTGTAGCTGCTTTTCAAAAAGACAGCAAAGGGAACACACCCAGGAATCAATTCCTGATTAACAATATAATCTTCATTACAAAAATAAAAGTCTAATCACCTACTACAACTACACTTCATGTTACTGAAATTAGTTTCATTGAGTGACCCACTAGTTTTTGCCTAACAAGTCTGGCATGCCTTCAATGCAATGCACCTTTCAATTAGTTTTTCTCAAGCACACCGAACATCAAATTTCTTGGAGTGAGGTTACGTAGTGAGAGTTGAGACATTACAACCAAAAAGCACAATACAGCTTTCCTCCAGTGAAGAGCATTACTCTCTAAAATCAATCACTCTTGCTTGCAGACTTTTCGAACATAGGCACTGCATAGCTACACAACATGCTTTACTGTACCCAGGCATTTAGTTATTTCACAAGTCATACATGAACACTTACAGCTAACTACATACTTTTACTGTCTATAAACATTCACAGTAGATAGATATCTTTACCTTGCAATTCATCATCTGCATAGAAATTGCTTCTGCTTTGCAGAGTATATATTCCACATCAATTTTCATAGACAGTTCATTGATATGCTAAAAATAGATTCACAAGGCATAGTGAGATAAATGATAACTATGTTTTACCCAAAATACACTAATACTGTACTGCACTGCTAGTAAGTATCACCTTATTAGCCTGCCCCTTAAGCTGTGAAATGCTAGACATAGTCTATTAGCTTTGAGAAATGGCTACCCAAAGATACAGTATGGAACAGCTGGCTTTCACCAGCATCCAAGGTCTGCAAGAGGAATCCATGGTACCTCTGACTGTGACAAACTATCTGGCCCTCCTACGTACTTGCCCCAGCAGCTCATATTTTCAGAGATGATAAATTAGATCACAGAAGAAAACGCAAAAGTTAGTATTAAATATAATAAGCAGTAGTCTGAGGGGAGAACCATTTTTGATCTATTAATGATCTTATCAATAAACACAGACATCCAATAAACCATTCTGAAAGCCTGCAGGATAGACATTCAGCTGACATTTAACCCTTAAGAAGATAGTATGCACCTTTTCCTCCCCCAACATAAATCACAATCATACTGCATTAACTCCATAAAGTTAACTAATATTTTAATACCCAATAGAGAGTCCCATACTAGCCACTAGGAAGACAATTACCTCTACTGCAGACAAAATCAGCACAATAATGCGTAAGAATTTGGTACCTTCAGTATTTCGTTAAAGCCATAGTGCTTGTCCATTATTTGCTGCTTTTCAGATTCTAGGATAGCACAACAAAGCAGAAGATGAAAATTCTGACACGGCAATTCTGTCCACATGACCTGTTAAAATACAAAAAACCCACTTTTGAAATACTTACACTTTTACTCTGAAAAGAAAAGTAGTTCTTAGAAAATAAGTCTTCCAGACAAATCCCTTATCTAACAACAGGCTATTTCTGAAAGCAATTAACTATTTGTACAATTATTTGGAATTTTACTTTTGGCCCTTTAGTGACAGCTGCAAGTCTGAGTCACCAAACGCTTATCTGGTTCTTCAGACATTGTCCACTATAACACTACTAAACAGCTTGAGCTGGTGGTCT
>VYZQ01066578.1:0-27830 GCA_013400655.1 Mystacornis crossleyi
GGCATCAGTGCAGGTTGGGACCCTGCAGCAGCACAAGTTCATGGCTCTGCTTTGGGCTGATGGGTGAACAAGACATTATGAGCTGATTTCTGCGATCCTTTCAAGAGATGTCTGGTGCTAGAGCCTTGTGGATTAGTGCTGCAAACCCTGGGCTGTGCCCCAGCCTTTCACAATCCCAGGCGTTTGAACACTACTGAGAGAGTTCTTTTTGAGTCAGAAGAGCCAGGAACTTGATTCTCCAGACAACTTTGGATCTAGTCACAAAATTCTGCCAGTACCCCAAGAAGCAAAAACTTGCAGACCAAGATTTAAACGAGGTGGCTAGGGTACCTGTAAAAGCACAGATCTCTTTGCTGGGTTATATACCAAACTCCTCCTGGCTGAATTCTGGGTCTCCATGCAGCTCTCACTTCTGCTCTCAGTCCTAAGCCAGGCAGTGCTACCTAGATCCAGGATTCCTCCACGGGCTCCTGAAAGGAGCGAGATGCACCAAACATGCACCTTGATGGTTAGAAGATATCAAGAAAATACTCTAGGACTTGCAAAATATTCCAAAAAATGCTGAAGAAACTTTCACCCACACCAAAAATTCTTTCAATACCAAAACCTGCCATAGGACCCTTCTGGAATCTTGCAACAGGCAGATTTCTGAGTGAAAACATCTCTCTTGAACAGCTGGGGTCTAGGCTGACACGTGAGCTGGATGCTCCACCATCAGCACTAGGACTTTGATCAGGGTGGGTGAAGGCTTCCCTTTCTCTCTCCCATCTTCTGTCTAACTCTCTCCCCTAAACTGTAGCAGGAGCATTTAGATGGACAATTTAGTAGCACTTTGAGGCACTGTTGTCCTTTGCTGCCCTTCTCATACCTTAGACCAGGAGCTGAGATTGGTCAGAACAATCTGTAAAAAAGCAACGCTTGCCATAGCTCAAGACTGCTCACTCACCAATGCATTTCTGAGAACAAAGCAGCCCAGGTACCTCCCTGAGCGAGCGGTGAAAAACAGCAGAGAGAGAGAGAGCTGGAAAAATTTCAAAGTCCTTCTAAAAATTAAAATCTGAAAGCCAGCCAAGTCCCAGCAGCCGAGTGGAGGTGCGAGGCATTTTAGTCTCCGGGGTGGGCAAAAGCAGCCGACTGCCGTATGCATCAACACCTCTTGACACTTATGAATATGGGGCTGGTGCTGATGCCCACTTGGATGAAAGAACAGAGTGAGATTGCCAGCGCCGAAGTGGGTGGAAGGGAGGGATGATCTGCAGCAAGATGTTGGGTTTTCTTTAACCCTCTCTCACACAAAGAGCACCGTTCGTGTGGGGGCTTTGGGCCCTGGGGGTTTAAGGATTGGAGATGTTCGGGTGCAAGTTAAATGGAGGATGGATCTGGGCTAAGCCCTCCAGAGGAGATCTGTATGGTTGTGTGTGCAGGTGAAACACATCTGGACACTGATCCTCAAGGTTGGTGAAAAAGATCTGATGGATTTCTTGTAGCACTGAATGATTTGTGGGAAAGCTTCCACTTGCAGGGAGCTGTGGTTGTTGAGCCACTCTGGGTCTTTGTATCTCCTGCAGTACTTTGCACAAAACTCAGCAGCAACCCTTGACTCCTGAAGAGCAAGGAATCGCACTGCCATTAAATTTCCAAGCCTTGATCACTTCTGGAAGCCCAAAGAAGATTCTGAGATCAGTTAAAATAGTTCTTTGCAGTAAAAGATATGGGAATGAGAAGTTTTCAGTGAAAGCTACTGATAAGTAAGGGCTCAGCATGGAGCATGTTTTAGACCCTTACACCATAAATACAAATTCATGTAGGTGGGGGCAGGCAGGTGAAGGTTTGGGTTGCAGCAGCCTCATCAACAGACAATGAACCTCTTTAATTTGAAATGCCAGCCTCCTTCACTTTTCGGAACTCTCAGTTGTCACTCCGTGCTTTTACCAAATCCTAAACTAAACTACAAAGTAATCCCAACCTGCTCTGCTCCCCTTCCTGCCCCTCCTCCTGCTCCCCTCGCAAGAGGCTATCCCTCCATAAAGCCTTCCCCACTCCCCCAGAGCCATCAGGATCTCACTCAGGAACTCCTCTTGCCTCTCCATTTGCATGACAGACGGCTCCTTTGCATTACCCACCTCTTCCCACAGAAGCCCCATCCATCCCTCAGGCACCCCGTGGGGATATCTGCTGCTGCGGGCGGCTTTCCACCCCCTCACTGCCCACCCTTGCCCTCACTCCTACGTGCTTCCAGCAAAGCACCGCTCTGGTAAGTTGGCCCTGTGTTAACTTCTCCTCGTGCTAACTCCCTCTCTAATTTGTCTGAAGTTCCAGGCCTCGGGGATGCAACGAGTGAGGAGTCCTTTGATGCCTGAAAGTCCGTGGATGGCCACCCTGCATGGACGTGCTCCAGCCTGGCTCCAAGCCCCCAGCCCACCCAGGAGAGGGGTTTTGGTGGTCAGGAGGAAGACGGGAGCATCTCTCTGGGAGAAACTCAGTCCTTACCCCAGCTGCAACATGCACCGTGCCTGATACGTCGTAATGACATGAAAATGAATAGAATAAACTGACTGAGTGGCATTGCTATTAACCTTTGTTACCTCAATAAATCACACCAAAGAGCAGCAATTACTCCCGTTTCTGACAAATACTGGTTTATGCTGTGGATTCCCCCCTTTGCTCTCAGTCCCGTACCCTCTCCCTCACTCTCTTTCTCAACTGGAACCAGGACAGTGCAGTGCATCACACAGCATTGAAAGAAACAGGAATAATTTAATACCATCATAAAGGCATGTAACAGACAGCATGGGCCTTCCATGGCACCCATCTACTTCATTCTTAAACCATCTACTGCTCTCTTAAAGGCAGAAGGCCCCCTCTTCCAGGGGCTCTGCACCCCTGAGCAGATCCTGGTTCCAGCCCCTCAGCCCAAAAGCACAGCAGCACTCATTCCCCTCTCCATGCACAGACAGCAATATGTGCATTTCTTTTACTGGATCTCAGGAATTACTGAATGAAAAAGCCAGGAAGGAAAACTCACCCTCCTCCAAACTCTGGTCCAAGGCATGAGTCAAGCTTTTGGCCCCAGACCAGGACCAGCAATTGGGCTTTTTGCTCAGCTCTGACTTGGCTTGGGTTTTGTCACGCACTCATGTCAACACCGATCCGAGTTTAGGAGTTTGATGCTGCTCCCGAGCCAGCTAATTTCTGAGGTCAGTGCCATGCTTTGAGATCGATAAGTTCCGAATTTAGTCAGCACAAACAGCCTCGCAGCAGAGCGCTATGCCTGCATATTTAAAGCAGTCTGGGGAAAGGACCTTTCAACAAAGGTATTCAGTGAGACTTAAAAATCAATCCTCGTTTGGAGAAACTGGCAAAATATTGTAGTAGCCATTGTTAAAATGCCTGGATTGATAATAAATCAGAGCTGACAAATATTTCTGGCATTTTTTTACTTTGTGGATTTGTTTTCACAGAGGACCTGGTTGTGGATACGATCTTTCTTCACAGAAATATTCAGAACTGTATTTCCATAAACTTTGAAGGACTTTATATAAAGCTGGCAGAGCCTGTGTTTTTTATTTTTTCGTACTATCTTTTCTTCAGAAATTAACAGAAGTAATCTTGTAGATTTTAAAAATTCCCTGGGGATTTCCAAATTCACATATACAGTGAAAATAGTGGCACTATAATATTTATATATCACGCCCAGTCTTGAAATAATTTGAAATGAGAACTGAACAAATGGTCTGTGGCCATAAATAGCTGAAGTTTGGGTTCTTCTTGCAGAGGTGAATTTGTTCATGCAGCAGTAGCATCCATGACTGCCTCAGCTGTTCCAGGAGCCTGTGTGTGTCGCACTGTCTGTGCCTACACCCTGCCCCATGGGCCAGAAAATACAGAAGCAGTGCAGGACTGCTGTTGTGCCACCTTCCTTTTGAAATTTGCTGGGCTGTATTTGCCTTCTCAAGCTTAGATTTTCATTAATCCAGCATGAAACACCCACATCTGATATCAGCACCCTCTGGTATAGGATCAGTGTCCCGTGGCTGCAGGTGCTTCACAAACCCATGAGTGGCCCAAATGCATGAGGGTATGCATGAGGGTAGACCCTCATCTCTGTCTGGCAGAAAACAAGGGGACAATAGATAGGATTGTGTTAATACTCTGAATAAATCCCTTATTTCCTCTGATATAATTTCAGGAGTATGACAACGTGTGGCTTTCACCCAGGGAACTACAACTGGTAGGACCAAGGGGAAATACCCAGCTCTTCCTGGAGCGACTGCTTGTCTTGGTAGCTTTGCTGTTGCTGGATCTGCAGTGAGACCCAACCTTTGTTTTAGGTCAGCTCGAATCTAATTTAGGGAGGAATCTTTGTTGTATGGATGTCTGTGTGACTTATGTGCTCGGAGTTGATTCTACTGGCCCAATCTTATTAAGGGCTGATTATAGAGTGAAGACTGCAGCAGAGGCCATGAGGGGATGGGAGAGGTGCCCTTTATTGCTAGTGAGGGGTAAGTGTCCTAGCTAGGAAGAGTGAAAGGGAGGGAAACTGGACATAAATCATCCAGAATGCCACACAGTAGAACCTAATATCCATGGAAAAACAAGATTATTTCTCTTTTCCAAAAGGCAGAGGATGTGACCCAAACTCTGTTGGTGAGCAGTGACTTTAGCAGACACCAGGCATGCAAGAAGCAAGACAGGACCTCTAGCTTCATTTTCTGCACTTTCATTACCCTAAAATAATCCCTTCTCTCCTGCCTCCCCCTCTGCTTCTGAAGAGAGAAGGTGGGATTTTGCCATTTTCATCAGCATGAGAGAAATGGGGCTCGTTTTGGGATGAGGTGGCCGGAGCTCAGATTTCCTTCCCTTTCTTTTCCGCTGGAGCATGCGACAGTTTGCAATGTGAGGAGCGGGCGGCTGCAGGAGCAAAGTAGGAAAAAAAAACAAAACACCCAGTCCCACATCACAATGACTTCTCTCAGATGATAAACATAATAATAAAACCCCTCCTAGTAGCCAATATGATGCTAATGCTTCTTAGCTCTGTCAAAAGTGAAAACAGCTCCTTGCTGTCAATTACTGGAGGGACAGCTGGAGTCTCTCCTCTCACTGTCAGGATGCAGACATATTGCATGTCATCGAGAAGGTAACAAATTCACCAGGACAGCATCACCATCTGTCACCAACAGAGACACCGCCGAAACAAAGGGTCAGGCTTCGGCGCAGAGCTCGGGCCCCATCTCTCCCCACATCGCTCGTCCTGCCCTGCGAAGAGGAGGGGCACAGGTGGAGGTGCCCCCCAAAGCCAACTTTCATCCGGGGCATACAGAGGGGATTTGGGGTTTCTAAACCAAGGGGATGAGGTTTGAGCTTTAAAATTATTGTTTTCACCAGAAAACTTCATGCTGAAGCCTTCAGACCTTGCTGATGGGTATCAGCCATGGGCTGAGGCCTGGTAGGGTTCAGCACTGTCCCTCACCCAGCTTCCATGGGTCTGCCTGTGTGACCCCCTTCCACGCCCTGTGTGCATGAGGAGATGTGTTTGGGCTGCCCACAGGAGTAAATGACTCCCCGGGAGGGCTGGGGGATCAGGCTGTAAGTCGATTTGTTTGGGGACAGATGGTTGAGTCCCCACATTATTGAAGTCTGACTGCCCTGGATCTGCTCTCGTGAGGAGAAGCTCGCCGCCCCAGGAAGGCGCTTGCAGTGGGCCAAACTCTGCACATGATCTGAAACTCAGTCAAACGACAAATAATTCAGTGATCTGTTTTGAGGTCATTTTCAGTATTTAACCATCTTTCCAAAAACTTCAAAAACCCTCTTCAAAAAACCCCCCTCAATTAATAATGCCATTTTTAAAATACATGTTTTTGAAGATGCTGTTCAGAAGAATAGTGTAAATAATGTGAATAATTTAAGCAATTTCTTTTCTCTAGCATATATTGTTGTGCTATTTAAAAATAACCCACATAACTCCATTCTTTCACTCCAGACGAGGCTTACTTCCAACGGATGATGTGCTAATTATTTCGAGAGCAAAGTTTATTTTTGACAGAAAAATCATGGCACTTAAAATCACGTAGAGTGCTGAGACTTTGGGTGAGTCTGAAAGAAAGATGTTTCTGCAAAACTAGCCCAATGTGACAATGCAACATGTTCACATAGCTCCTGTGTTTGTGTCACAGCATTAATTTGGGATACCCTGCGGCTGCTGGCAAATGCAGCTCTGCGGGGTCCAGCTGACATCTGGGGATACCCTTTGGGTTTCCAGAGTCAGATGGCAGCTTTCCTGTTTGCTGTCAGTTGCAAAATCCAGGACTTATAATTTATATAAATAAATATCTCAGGAGCTATTTAGAAGTTAGCTCATGAGTCATCCTGGTGAAGATGAAGCTACCTGGAATTAACTGGCACAATTCAGACTTTGGTGGTTATTTGGAAGCTGGTGCTGCAGGATTTCCCTGCAAATCCTGCCTCTCCCCTGCCCTATTGAACAGTAATAATCCAAAATAAGCACAACTGAAATATGAGCTTAATTCCAAAAATGCAGCACAAAATGGACTGGCTGCTGCTCATTCCCAACTTGCACTGCTTCCACCGAGATTTACAACCAGCACACTGAGAAAAAGCTGCTGCTGCAGGCATAAGGATTCATTTCTAACAAGGAGAAATATCCCATCCTCTAGTCACAGGTCTGCATGCCAAAATTCACTTCATACTTTAGGCTACAATAAATGACAACCGATCACCCTGAATCACACGAAACAACTTTTAAAGAAATTACAATTGCTGCTTCCCTGCCTTTCCAGCACCGTTTCATTCCTCAACCCAGGATGAACAGCTCCAGCAGGGAGAGGCAGAGCATGGAGCTGGGAGGCTGCATCCACCATCCTCCCCTCCAGCCTGCCTTCTCCCCCGTGCTCATGGGATGCCTTGGGGTTCCTCACTTGATTCTCCTCCAAGGTTGTGTCAAGACTGCTGTGAAGTGAAAGTCATGGAATATTACCAGCAAGAGGCTGGAAATTATATTTGAATTGGGCCTGGTGGTCCTCCCTCCATCCCTCCCGTCCCAAAACTGTGTCCTTTCCTGCAGAAATCAGGAGATGTTTGGGGGAGCTGTGAAACTTCCATGCTTAGAGTCGTGTAAGGCTGCTGGAGTGAACGAAGGAGCTTTGCAAGCCGGTTTGGGGAACCCGTTTGTGTTTGGGAAGGGAAGGGAAGGGAAGGGAAGGTGGTGGCTGTCCTCATTAGAACAGAGAGCACAGAACGGCCCCGTCTGTCACCATGGGCAGGGGGTTTGAGCTGCCGTCATCCAGACCCACACTGGTCTCTTCCGTTGGGGAGGATGGGCGTGATTCACTCGTTATACAACTTCCATAAACCCCACTTCCCTCAACTCCCACCATTCTGGAGGTGGCTCTTTGGCAGACTTTTAGGTGGGCTTTAGTCTGCAACCCTCACTATTTTAATTTTGTTGTGAGAAGCAGACAGCCCAAAAATTCAGTTGTGGTTCCTCTTCCAAAGGCTTTCAGAATGATGTTTTCCAGTACACGAGGGAGAGCTGTGATCTGGATCTCCACAGGGAAGCTGAGGCCATTGGGGAGGCTGTGACAGAGCAGGGAGGTGAGCTCTGAGATAGTTTTCTGCCCTTCAGGAAATCCTTCACCCTCATCCCCACATATGACAACATCCTCCACTGAGCAAATCCCCGACTCCCTCCAGAGAATCAAACCTGGACACTTTGCTGAAAGTCAGAATCTCACCTCTAAATTTGAACACAATCCTGCCAAAAAACAACCTCAGCATATTCATTTAGGAAACCATATCAAGAGCTGCTCATTGAGGAGTGTCCTGGTGTGCTTTGAAGAGAGCATCTCTGCACAGAAGCTGCCTGGTTTAACCCACGAGTTACAGGTTTACTGGCATTGAAGGCTGGAGGCTGGGACACACACTTGGGATGTGGACAGGATTTTAATTCTCTTGTTTGCCAAGGTTTCATCAAAGCAAAACAAATCTTACCATGGTTGCTCAGCTTGGTTTGCCCTGTGACTAACTTAGAGTGGAATGAGGGTATTTCATCTTTATGGCGAAATAACAGAAAGGCCAAATGAACCAGTGCTCCTCATGCCCCTCCCTGACTCAGTCCATGCTGGGCGCCGACTTCACAGCCGGTGCTTGCTGGCTTTCACAAAGCCCTGTGCAGCTATTTTGGAACTGGAGCTGATCTTTATGCATTAACATGGACCCAGATTTTAGAAGAAAACTCACATCTCCTTTGAGCTGCTGCTCAGAACATTTTGCTCCCTCGCTGCCTCTGCCTGCAGAGCCCTGTAGCCACCACCAGCAAAAGGGACGTGAGAAACCCAAGGCTGCTCCTTTATTAAACAGAGCGGAAAACTTTGAGAGAGAAAAACTTAGCTTGAAAGTAATATCTGCACTTAGATATTGTTTGGAATGTTACTGCAATATAGAGACGTGTTAAAATACAGCCTGAGCTGTTGTCCTGAGCTTGCATTTTGGTGGTGCCCCCCCGTCAGATGCTACAGCAGGGCTCTGTCTGTGGCACTGTACATAAAAATTGCTTCTCTCTCCAGTGAAATGCGTTTGTCTCTGGGGTAGAAAGAGTGGTTGATAAAAATGCAGCTTTTTCGTTAGTTTGGACAGGGAATGGAAAAAAATTGGAGAGCTACAGGGGAAAACCAGGTGGGAAGAACCTGATCTGAGGTTTGTTTGAACACAAGTGGCTTTTCAGCATGGATTTTGGTATTGGCCACATTTTTCTCACTGAAACAATTGTGACATTTCCATTAAAACGTTTCATTTCGACTCATGATTTGATCCAGTCCATAAAAATCAGTAAATGTTGTGATATATCTCTAAGAGGTCATGCACATATTTGAAGAAATAAATGAAAATATGTCTAAAACCACCAAGAGCTTTGGAAATTCTGCATTTTCCTGGTAACTTGACCATCTATAGTAAGAAATAGGCAAGTAGAAAAGGCACAGTTTTAATTCTGAGAACACACAAAGGGGGAAGAGTTTAGATCAGAGGGGTCATGAGGGTCTGCACACAGCTGAGCCAAGGCTCATGGGTTTGTCCAGGACTGGTTCAGAGGTCTTTTATAAACTGGGAACATTTTTGCCACAGTTTCTACAAAATGTGCCAACGATGTGTATGGGTGTAAGGGGTGTTAGCAAACATTGTTATCCATTAAATGACAAATCTGACTCCTCTGGTCTTGACTTATCAAAGACATCTCCTGCCTAAACATCAAAGATATTTTGTGGATAAACCCCAAAGATAATTCATGACTAAACACAGGAGAGGCACAGAGTTTGTGTAGGTTATAAATTCTGTGACTCTGAGGCATGGCCCACACTTTGTGTTTCCTGCATCTGTTTTACTGATGATCAATGGATCAGTGGTTACTGATAAAAACATATTTTCTAGGAATGCAATTGTTCATTCTCCTATGTGACCATAATGCACGAGTGGAGCAGGTGAGGGCAATGGGCCCAGAAGTATTTTACTGTTCCTCAAATATCCACGATGATAAAAATAATGTGCATTTCTTAGCAATTAACTTTTCTTCTTTAGTCAAACAACAAATTAATGTTTTAAAACACCTGAGGTATTAGAGATGTGTATTTCTGGGATTTTTGTTTTGCTTTTTTTAAAATCATTTCCCAAGTCAAGTCTAAGAGACTTGGCTCTGCTGACATCCAGAAGAGAGAGATTCATGCTCGAGACTTGGGGCAAGATTTGTCAAAGGCAAAATGAGGGGATTTTTTTGACATATCTCCTTGGTGCACTGGATAAGCATTTTCACCACAGTCACTGCAACTGCTCTGGAACTGAAACCCCCTGTTTGCTCCAGCTGAGATGGGTCACAGTGAGATGCAATGAAAAAGCAGCACACATGTGCACACAAATACTGGGCAAAATACCAAGTACACAGCTGGTGATGTCTTGGTTGAAATCATTGTTTTTCCATAAAGGTAGATACATGTCTGAAATTTACTGTTATATTTTACATCCAACATGAGGTTTTTTAAAAGTCCTAGAGATCTATATGCAGTTCACAATAAAAAACCCCCAAAGAATTAAATACTTGATGTGCTTAGGCCAGTTCAAGAAAATTCAAGAAAGCCTTATTACAATTTTAAAAGTTTTACTTGCAGCTGAAGTCCTTTCTTATCCAACAGACAGGGACTAATTACTTCTGCACACTCAAAAATGGACTTTTACTAAAATCTAAAAAATATCTGGGAACCTGAGGATGCACATATTGTGATTTTTGAAAGCTTTTGGAAGTCTTTAACAGCAGCTACATGCCACAAGTTTTGAATGCTGCAGTAGACATCTGTAGGAATTTTCAGGCAGAGAAGTGTTTCTATAAACACAGGTTTCTAATTTGTAGGGATAAATATAGAAGAATGTAGACAAACACTCTTCTGAAGATGGTTGCTTTTGAGAGTATTTTCTGGAATCCTCCAAAATTTTAAGATTTAATTTGCTTTGGTAGAATGTAAAAGACAAAATGAGTGCCTGGACCTTCCTCAGGTTTTCCTACCAAGTAGCTCCACCAAATTAGGAATTTAAACTGAGTCTGAAACAGCACTTAGTCTGCATTTACAGACGTATTGCCCCAGGATAAGAGATGTAATTCTCTGAAATGAAGAAAATTAAATCATTACCCTCTTCACCCAAGCCTTTTTGCTGTTGGAAAGTTAGTTTTGCATTTAATGAATATGGGCTCATGTCTTTCTAATGAGTATGAGATAGCTGATGTAATTGAAAACTTAAGCAGGGAAAAATCATTACAAGGTTTGTTGTTTTTTTTTTTTTTTTAATTAATTTATTTTGTATATTTGTGTTATGAGTGATAGCTACCAGTAGAGTAATGGGGATGGAAAACTACAATTTACTCAACAGGCAGTTCAAAACCACGTGTTGTAATAGGAGATTCCCCATATTTTCCCTGCCTGAAGGGAAGCAGCTGGAGGAGAGTTTTCTGCTGTACTTCCCTCTGTCTTCGGGAGATCCTTGGCACCTCCTTATTCCCACCTTCCTCCTACTTCTTGCCATTATGAACTTGTTCTCTTATTTTCTGTTTCCCCTTTATTTCTGACAGGAAACACCTCCTCTGCCCTTTATTCTTCAGGACTGTCAAGCACCCTGACATTTGGGACAGGCACCCTCAAATGGAGAGGTGGGTAGGGGATAACAGCTCCTGGGCTGGCTTCCCTCCACAGTCCCACAAAATCCTCCTCTCCCACACTGGGATGTATTTCAGGCTGGGTTTTTATCTTCCTGAGGGCCAGGAACTAAACAAGAGCCCGAGGACATCCAGGGCAGAACTGCTGCTCATGGCCTGTGCGTGTCTGGGATTGCAGGGATGGCTGGGACCTGGACAAAGGACAGACTCTGGCCTCCTCTGCTCATTGTTCAGGCCCTCAGCCAGTGTTCTCAGTGCTCCAAAGACTGATGGCACTGACTGTCACTGTGTTCCCATGTATGAAATTGAGGAGAGAAATATGAATTTTTAATAATGAAAGGACATCCAGGGGAAGGGCAGAGGAGGTGCTGGGGAGAGAGGAAGGTGGTTCATGAGGTCAGTGTGATTCATAGCAGGTCCATAAATTTCCACCATTAGCAGGCAATGCTTTCCTCCATCTTTTCTGATATCCCTCCCCAGGTTTTGATGATCCCCATCTGCTCTCTGCACATTTACCTCTGGAGGCCAGCCTTCATCCACAGGTCCATATATCAGTTCCAGACACAGATTTTGCCTTTTAAGCTTTTTGTGTTCCTTTGATCTTTCACCAATAATTAGATATTTTGCATGTCTTTGCTCTCCCATGAATAGCTTTTTTTGGCCACCACCATCCACAGCAGAATACCTATCATCAACCCCACTTCAAACCCTGATATCATCCTCCTGAGAGTTCTTACCACGCTTCCCTTACAAAAAAAAATTAATCCTCATGCCCATTTCAGAGACCATGTTTGAGATATCATCTCTAATTTCAAGAACAAAATCAAAAGAGAGGGAAGATAAAGTGATTCAGAGAAGCTCTCGCTGCTGGGAATTTGCTTGGAAAGCCCCATTTACCCCATTCTTTGGCTGTGGCAACAACCATGGTTAGCATCATGCTCCACCTGAAGGCTGGAGGAAATAAGATTTCCGAAGTAGCTGAGAGTGCAAGTTAAGAAAAGATATTTCTCTGCACACTGCAAAACTGATTGAAGGCTTTCCCAGCCTCCAGCTTTTCCTTCCTTCCTGCCACCAGCCAGGAGTGTGTGTGAGCGCTCCCTAATCAGTTCCACGTGGTCATCCATCTCCTCCCTGCAGTCCCTGGCTGTCTAAACTAACCTGGCTGATTCTGCCCGAAGTGGATTAGGGAGTGCAGGGTCCATCCCTCCGGCCCCCGGGGCTGGTAATAGACAGCTGGGGAAAGTTAATGTCTTCAAGCAGCATCACTTGATCTCGGAGAGGATAAATGTCTGAAACAGTAGCCAAGGGTTATGTCCTGATCCCAGCGCATAATTTATCCACAAATGGGCTTCCTGAAAAGAAGCAGGAGTAGAAAAACACCTCTGTTTCTAGGCAGATAGAGCTGAGACACAAGAAGGTTGCAACTCTGCTCCAGAGCTAGATCTGGGCAGTGATTTTCCTGCTCTTCCTTTCCACAAACGCCCAATTTAAAACCAAATTTCAGTCCCTACTCAGCGTTCAGATTAGAACAGACGCATCTGGAAACCACGCATTGCCCTGAAAGCCACCCAAGCTGGCTCTGAAGTTGGAGACGAGGGTGGAATGTTCTTATCCTGGAGCCAAGGCTGTCGCTGCGCGAGCACAAAAGGCAGTTGGTAGGACATCAGCTTGTGGGAGTCTCCTTAGTTACCATAAGGAAAAGTTAAATGTCACAGTCTCCACTGGATCAAAACCACAAGAACAGAGATTATTTATTTGAGCTCAGATCTGGGCTTAGCCCCTGATCTGAACGTGAGGATGGAATATGGAGATTGCAAGAAAAGTGAGTTTTGGTTTCTAAGGTAAAACTGGAGAAGTCAAGGCACCAAGTTTTAAATGAGGTTGGGAGATTGTGGCCTGCATGATCTATGATTTAATTTATCTTCATCAATATTTTAATGTGTAGTTTGCTCATATGAGCTAAATTTAACTAACAAATTCTATATCTGAGGAGAAAAGAGGCACAAGATCTGCAAAGATTCTGATCTTGCTTTCATACCAACTTTCCCGTGACCCCAGTTATCCGGCCAGTATCTGCTGCAGGGGAGTGAGGTGACATCTCTCTGAGATGGGATTTGCAGGTACAGTGACCCACATCTCCCACCCCTCCACCACCCAAAAAGCAGCCCCTAAACCTCGTACCTCACACTCAGCTCTCTGCTGACCAGAAGCAAATCAAAAGAAAAGCCTGGTTGGAACGTTATTGGCAATTTACCAAGATGCTAATGCCACTGCCAGCACTGAGACCTTCAACAACACTTTTTTTTTTTTTTCAGCCCCAAACCCACCCTTTCAAAAGTCAGCAGCACTTTAAAGAGGCAGAGCAAAGGAAACGGTGCTCATTAATCATTCTGCCACGACAACACTACAGGGTGATTTCTGCTCTACACCTTTATGCACAATAGTATGAAATTTAATTGCTTTTAAAAATGCCTTCATGATACAGACCAAAAGCTGATCTTAGCAACATCTTTTCTAATTCAGTGGAATTAAGGACACAGTTGGTAGTTGACAGAAATGAGTGACTGAACCATTTCAAAAAAGACAAATATATCTCAAACCTCAGTCAGGCTAAATACAACACTTTCTGCAAAGGGCCCAGTAGAACACCTCCTATCTAGTCTCAATCTAAAATGCCTTTTAACTTTCTGTCTGGCCAACACATATCGGTTCAGAGTGTTTTCACCCAGAACCTTCTTGTCTGCAAGAACTGCTCCCCGAGGAGTGGGTTTTACAGATAGAAGGAGGATGGAGACACAGATGCCTGGTTAGTAAACTGAAAAGACAAAACAGATGAGGACACTGATGGAATGCCAGAGAGTCTTTACAAAAATTAGGAGTCACAGACCACCAGGTGTTCAAATAAATGTGGTGTATCAGCAGATCCAGCTTTCCAGCAGCACTCAGCAGGCTGGGTGCTGGATACACAGTGGGCACTTCACTAGGACTACGTTAGATGCCAGGAACTCCTCTGAAAAAGTCAGATTATTATGCAAATGCATCAACTCTGAAGCTGGACTTTTCTGCAGGTCTGACCTAGAAATCAAGAGCTCGAAGCTGCAAACCTGTATGAATTTTGCAGAGAGTTTATAAGACCAAACTATGTTAAGCAGGGGATGTAGACTTCTTTTATGATAAAACATGTCCAGAAGTCAATGACTGAGTGTTGTATTTGTGCCACCAACTACAAAGAGTTTGTTTTAAGAGTGATTCCGGTCATTTCTGCTGTCACTCACTGTGATGTGTGGGCACATACGAAGCAATGAGGACTTTCCCTGCTAAAGGGACAAGCCTGTGACATGTGCACTTCTGGAGATGCCTGGTGAATACACCACTCACAGATTACTAAATCCATCCATGTTTTTATATCTCCGGACTTTGTGAGCAAATTCTCTGATCTCAGATTACATTTTTCTCCCTGTGTAGGATTTTCGAGTTCTTTGACAACTTTTCAGCTTCTGACATGGCAGAACAGGGCAGTCTTTTTTCTGGCATCCCTTCCCAGGGAGGGCTTTACTGAAATGTCACGAGGATTCCTGCCTTTCCTGAGTTTGAAGGAATAGTGCCTTTCCCATATCATTGCCAGGAGAAGCAGAATTTCTGAACACTGGGGTGGGAACCAAACTGAAGCACCACAGAAGGGATAAAGCTGCGCAGTGCTGCGGGTGGAAGCCAGCTCCTTGAGAAAGGTGTTCAGAATTCAGGCTGGAGGCACAAAGAGGATGAAAAATGTCACTTGTTGGAGAGGAGGAGGGAGAGAGGAGGAATGCAATTTGTGAATAAAAAAGAGAGGGCTCATTCCGTGCGGCTTTGCCTCTGGATAAGCATCTGTGGCCATCTTCTCCCAGCCAGAAATGTGCACTGTGACTCTCTCCAAACCACACAACATGCTCTGAGTCCTGAGGTTTCCATCTGCTATCAGATGGAAACAGAGCCAAGGTCAATCCAGAAGAGATTACCTTCCTGAGGTGGAAGACTTTGCTTTCTCTAAGAGCTATTCCTGAAAACCATATTTGACACAGGAATAGACACACCAAACTTACAGAAAATATTCACCTCAATGGAAAACTTTTCTCTGCTCATGGACAGAGTGCTACATCACTTCACACAGCACCTTAAAAATCCCTCTGGGATCATTTTTTTCACAAGGATTAATTTCAGAACAGATGGGGCTTCCTAGAAGGATGTTTTCAAATCAGTCTATAGGTATGAAGGATTCATTAGATTTAAAAATAAAATAAATAATGCTTTCAGGGTTGTACGCCATGGACAGGTTTTCCTTTTGAACCAGGACTGCCAGTGAAGGGGCTGGCACCACTCTGGGCTGCTGTTTTCCAACCCTTGCTGTCTGTGGCTGAGGAGATCACAAGCACTGTCAATTTGCTCCACGCAAGAGCCCCACACCTGGTGAAGGCAGGAAATTTCATTATCGTTAAAGGAAGTATGGAAGTAGAGAGATTTGAGAGCAAACACCCCAGCCGTGCTCCAAAAGAACAAGAAGCAGAAGCTGCTTTTTAGGTGAGCTTATATATTTAGCTGTCGAGAGAAAACAAAGAAGAGAGGTAAGGTCATAGAGCAGGTCGATGGCAGGAACAGAAACAGAACAGATCTCTCTCCTTCCCAGCTGGTGCCCTACTCACAACAAGGTCTCTCCAGCTGGAGCAAAGCCTATCCTAGAAACTTTGGCCCCATACATGCAATTTTCTTCCTCTGGCTTTCATTTAATACATGGGATACAAGGCTCATTCTTGTGCCACTGTATTAGTTAAATGTACATTTATTTTGTATACATTATCTTTCCTTTCAAGCACTTCAATATGTCTGAAAATAAGAGATAAAAAGGGATAACACATTAGACACGGCGACTCCCAGAGAGGCGGGCAGGGTGTGAAGAACACTGAATTCCCACATGATATTATTATATTGCCTTCTTTGCTGCAGAGTGTTACAGTAAGTAAGGGGATTAGCTGCTTGTCTCCCAATATATAGATGAAGAGAAGAAAAAAATGGCTTTTGTTTCAGTAGTTCTTTTTGCCTACAGGAAGAAAAAATTCTGCCTATTCAAAATACTCTCCTTATGCTGCTTCACCCTCTTTGCTCACGAAACCATCTCTGTCTGACCAGAGGGAGAAAGGAGAAGGTAGAGCAAGCTAAAAGATGGCTCAGATACTCATCATCATACCTACACATGCAACTCCTCTGTAGAGTAATGATCCTCAAATGGACATTGCCCTTTAGAGCTGGCACATCATCCAGAGCTTGTTCCTACCCTGGAGGTTTGAACCCTCCCTTACTGATTCAGGGAAAGCCAAAGGGGAGAGCATCCCACAACCTGGAGAGAGTGTTTAGGTCCTGCAGCAAGAATAAAGTTAGATTCTGGTCAAAGTGTATGTCCGTCACCCTGAGAAAGGTACAGGCAAACTCCTGAGCATTTCAGATGTTCCCCTCGACACTGGCTGTTGAGGGAAAAGCAAAGTGCCAGGTTGTGCCAGCTCTCTTGCTTCAGGAAAGGACTTGCAAAGCGACAGGAGGATCTTCCCCGGGTGTGAAAGCCACAAGGAGGTGCAGCACAGCTGGAGCAGGTCCTGTAGAGCTGGGACAGCACAAACTCTGACACAAAATGTCACCTCATGCTGAAGGCAAACCACAGACGCAGATACCGCAAGGGAGGGAAGAGAGATCATTCCCAAACGTGCCCAGCTCCTTCCAGGATCAGGTCCTCTCACCTGACGTGCCCCTCAGCCCGGTGTCTGACCTAGCAATTAAGATGTCCCTCGTTGTCTATTAAGCGTGGAAAGCCTCTCTCTCTTTACCCCAAACATTAATTTAGAAAGCAAAATGCCAGAGTGACTGCCTCTCTCGGGCAATTTTTTCCCCCTTCAGATTCCCTTGCTTCCTTTATTTAGTGCCAGCAGAAAACAATATGGTTTCTTTCATTGTCTTCTATGAAGACTTCCAAGCGAGGGGGGAGATTATTACTGTTCCAGCGTGTGACGACATAATAGGCTCCTGTCCCAGAAAACAAAAGTCTTTGCAAGACGATAAAGAGACAAGTCCTACTTATGATGTCACCAAGAAGACAGTAATAAAAATAAAGAAAGGAAGGGGGGGAAAAAGATAAGAATAAACATCTGTATATTGGGAATAACAATAACATTTGTTCTGCCTTTTATTTCTGAAAGATGCCTTAAATTGTGCCTTGTACAGAACAGAAAAGACTTGTGAGTGTGTGTGTGAGCACAGATGGATTTATAATAATAAAAAAATCCATTGAAATGCAAAGTTTAGGATTTCCTCCCTCCCCCTCAAAAATAAAAAGATCAAATAATTCTTGACAAAGAAAACTGTTCCGGTTCTATTTTCTTCCTGATCTTCTCAAGTTCTGCCTCTTTTTTAACCATGAAGAGCAAAATGTAGGACTCTTTTCAAAAGAGAAATGTATATATCTTTGGAAATATGCTTTAGGTTGTATAATTAATAAGGCGTGTGAACAGCAGGAATTAGAAATATAGGAACTGATTTGCCTTCAGTGCCAGTACCACTGGGAAGATGGAGGAGTCACCCCTCACTCAAGGGCTTTTCCTTGAGGACAGGGAAGGGGGATGCTGGGTTTGGAGAAAGACGCAGGCACTGGGTGGGGATCCCTGTCCTGTGCCTGAGCAGCACAGGGTGGGGATGTGCAGCAGCACCAGCCCGGCTCCAGCAGGAACAGGGTTCTGTTCCCACTGTGGGATGCTCCGGCTGGGAGGCTGCTCGGGCAGATCAGGAATGCTCCCAAATTCGGAGACGGCTCAGACACAGCCGCCCCAGGGCTCTGCCCCACGGTGGGCTCTGTGCATGGTCACAGCAATGAATCGGGCCACCAGTGGCTTCCACAGGGACATTCTGGATCTGCACCAGCCTGCCTGAGCAAGCAGAGTTTGTCCCTCTGCTTGGAAAACCTAGGGGAAATGTCTCCCTAGTTTTCAAATGAGTGTGAGCTGTACATGATTTAGCATGCGGCTCGTGGGCCTCTGATCTACAAGGTGAGATCATGGGGTGCTCTCTGGTGTGGAAAGAGGGGCACCAAGGCACTGCAAGGCTCCAGCAGTGCTGCCAGTTTGCTCACCGGCTCTGAGAAGCTCCTAAAGCCTAGGGTAGAACAGGGGACACAAATCACAGCCTTGTGCGAGGAGGGACAGCATCACATCCCACAGCTGCTGCTGTGGGGAACACCAGGAGTTGTTTCTCACAGATTGCCCAAAACCCCAACAAAATCAGCCTCGTTGCATCAATGGCTCTAATGATTATTTCTCGCTCCTGAAGGCAGCATTGTAACAAAGGTGGGCATTATTGGATAAATAGCATCAAACTAGGCATTTACATCTGATTTACCTCTCCTAGCATGGTTATTCCTAAGACTTGCATAGCTTTATTAGATCTATATTCATGTGTATTAATAATAACAATTGTACTTGCAATTAATTTCAAAGCCCACCATCAATCTTTCTCAGAATTCAATCTGATGCACAGCCAGAGGGAAGGGACGTGTGCACTGAATTCCGTTTTAACCCCTTCCTTTTTTTGTTTCCCAACACTGGATTTATGGTGGATAATAAACCGCTTTTGCAGTTAAAAATTAAATTTGTCATCTCGGGGGACACTGGACATCATCAAACCCTAAAATATCAGTACGTGAACAGGGGAGAACAATGCGCTCCTCCCTCACGTGACCGACGTTACTGGTGGAATTAGGAATTAAGGACAAGATTAAAGCCACCATTTTAATTTCTCAGACAAAGCTGGTTATCTGGACAGCCATCGTAAGCAGGTGGCCAGCTCCCAGCTCCCATGGACACAAGGGCCAGTATAATGCAAAGTGGACTGGGAGGTAATAATTCAGCAGATAACCCCTGACACGCTCATTCAGTTGCTAATTCACCCTGCGTGCAGGAGCTGTAACCAGCGTTTAAAGATGCGTTATGATATTTAAAGCCTAATTTATTCTCTTTATTAAAAATGATATCAAACAATATTTCACTCTCCCTTTTGGTGAAGATTAACTGCTTATGATCCTTGTGTGTTATGTGGGGCCATAACCATTACTCACATCAGTGGCTTGGCCGGGACATCTGAGGCCCTTTTAGATTAATTGTCTGGTGGTTGTTTGTTAAAGCACAGGAGGTGTTGTGGAAGGAAACAGCCTCAGTTCTGAATCAACTTAAGCCAAGTATTAAAAACTTCTACTTGAGCTTGATTATTTATAATGACCTTCATATTTTGATGCATTTTAGCATAGGTAGAGATATATTTTCAAATCAGAGTACACAAGATTTATTAGATTAGTTAGATTTGTTTAACACCCACTTTTCCACAGCTGGATTCTTTCTAAAAGCATATATTGATCACTAGATAAGCAGCTGCATGTCCCAGCTATCCCAGTGTTCAGGAACTTGTAAGATGCATCTCTGGTGTGAGTGGGTTACAAATACTGTGTCCAAGCTGCACTGTCTCAACTCCTCCACCGAGCCCTGGATGGGCCACTGGGCATTAATGTTTCCAGTTTCCCTGGGGAATAAATTTATTTTTTCTGCTCTGGACTGTCTGGCACATTTCCTCATGAATCCTTTTGCCTTGCATGGAAAGCAAACCTCGCTGCTCAGCTGCTTTAGCCTATAAAGACCAGTGCTGATCTTCCAGGTGCTCCACAGATCCCCTGAACTAGCCCAGTAGAAAGGAATCATAAAAGCCATTCAAATACGTGTGAAGTACCATTGCAATGGCCAGGGAATTTCTAAGGAAATAAGGCTATTTCTTTTGGTTGCTTGTAGCTAATGAAATATCATTAAAGCAGGTCACTCCTGTTAAGGAGGTGAAGTTTGAAATAACAAAATGGAATTAATGTAGAAATAGTAATGAACTGTCCTTCTGAAAAGCAATGAAGAGAAATGAATGGACATTATAAAGCAAGGTACCACTACCTGCAAGGGTTAAAAAAGCACAACCTCCCCCAAACTTTCCATGAAACAGAAATGGAGCATTAATGGAACAATACCGCAGTACAACAAAATAATGTGGAGTTGTGAGTGGGAAGAGACATTCAGACTCCGATTTAGACACAGCCACAGAAGCTGTAAGAGCCCTCTTTGGGCTCTCTTGGCTTGACGCTGGTCTCCAGGATTCCAGAGATCACTTCCAGCTGCATTTATTATTTGAGGGCACTACAACAGTTAAACTGCATCACACATCCCACGACTCCTTTTCATTCATTTGTACCTCCGGATTTTCTAAATTTCAACCCACTGAGAGTGCTTTGATTTTTCTGCCTGCCATAAAAACCCAGCGGCTCTGGAGGGATTCTGCTGGCTCGTCATAAAAGGCGCAGATGTGAGGAGCTTCCCGCGTGCGGCAGAGCTGGCCCTGCAGGAGCTTCCAGCCCCGTCCTGTGCTGCTGCAGCCCTGGAACAACTCCACAGATTCCAGGAAGCTGCACTGGTGCTGCAGCAAGCAGAATTTGGGCCACTGTCCGGAAACAGTAGGACAGCATGTGTTTTTTTTTGCTGTAAACCTAAGGTGGAAGCAAATGGTTCTTAGAGCTCCACGCCTCTGTGGAGTTGCATGGATTTATAGCCACAGAGAACCTCTGGTGTCCCTTGGCCTAAAGGAGATCCTAATTCAGAATGAGGGAAAGCAGGCAAGCAAATGAGGCAGCAAACAAAGCCCTCTCCATCTTTCATCAGCCCCATCACACCACAGAGCTTCATTTCCTTCTCAGTGAGAGCAATGCTAGTCAAAACTAGTTCATAGAATCACAGAATGGTTTGGTCAGGAAGGGACATTAAAGATCATTTTGTTCCAACTCCTTGCCGTGGGCAGGGTCACCTTCCACTAGACCAGGTTGCTCCAACCTGGCCTTGAACAATTCCAGGGGCATCCACAACTTCCCTGGGCAACATGTGCTAGTGACTCACTATTCCCACAGGGATGAATTTATTCTTAACTTCTGATCTAAATCCCTCCTCTTTTAGTTTAAAACCATTCCCACTTGACCCATCATTGTCTGCCTGTGTAGAAGTTCAGTAAAGAACTGTAGCTATATAGAGCAAACCCCATGTTAGTAATGGTAAATTTGGATATATAGTACATCCCTTCAGTCCTATTCTTTTAAGCCCCTTTTCCTGTTTTGTCCTCCCAGCTGTGTGCACGCAGCTACCTGGGCACACAAAGCCACCTGCACACCCATTTTAGCTGCCCCTTTGCACAGTTACATCACCCAGAAGAACAGCTCCCCACCTCCTGAGGCTGCAAAAGGGGCTAAACCAAAACAGTTGCTCAGCTCGTTCAAGGCAAATTTTGATGGCAGGAATGCCAGGAGATTGTTTGACATGAGGAGAATAAAATAGGTCCCTCCTGCTCCCCACCTCTAAAGGAAGGATGGAGCTGGAGCTCCTGGGACCAAGGGACAAAGTGCTGGAGTTGGGGATTTGGTCCTGGGTCTTTCCTGGGGCTCTGCCTCCATTCCACATCAGTGACATCGGGACAACTGCGCTTGCATGAGAATATGACAGCTTATCTTGGAAAAGGACTGAGATAAATAGATTAAAATTGTGCTGGTGGAGAGCCACAGAGAAGAGGGTCATGCGACAGCCTATTCAGACAGTTCCTATTATTAATATGTAAAGCTGTCATACTTCATAAGATCACATCCAATGTAATCAGGAGGATTTAGTTCACTAATATAGCAGCAGTCACACTAGATAAGATTGCTTATAGGGATAAGAGTGTATATTTTTTGCCCCATTTTAATTAAAAACAACCTTAATAAAAGGTTGTAATGATAAACTGATAAGCAATTGCGTCTCCCCTTCTCCCTGTAGGTTACCATGCAAAACTCATATTGCAATTAGAAACCTCCCCTAAGACACCATAGGACACATATCAATGTTGGCTCAGCAGCAGAGAGTTACTGGTCACCCCATTTTGTATGTTCAATTGCTGCTAACTAGATTTTTCTCCCCCCACCTTGATTCACAAATTATATTGCCAGACAAGGAACAACCCAGGGTGATTTATTTAACACATCCCGGTGTTATGACTAAGTGGGAAGAAAATCCTCTCTCCGAAGAAAACTAATTGAAAATGGAAGCAATTCCAGCAAGACAGCCCTGCTGCACGCTCTCCCTCAAAAAGGAGCGGCTCCCCCAGTGGTAGCACTGCTACACATTCCCCCTTGTGTTAAATCCCCTTTTTGGGAGATGAATGATAAAATGGTGTGATCCAGAGCTCCAGCCTGGTTGGATGAGAGGTGCACGTCGATTTATACAACGGAGCACACACATTCTTGTAGCAGCATGAAGAGCACGCTGCTATTGAAGTTTCAGATCATTTTGCAGCTGCAAACTATAATAGCAGTAATAATAAACCAGAAGCTGTGCTATCCATTAAAAAGAACCCCAGACACTCGAGCATGTTTGTTTTGCCTCTGATTTTAAACATTCAGCACCAGCTGAACTTCTTGTTCACGACTCATTAAAAATGTCCTGCATCTTTTCATACACACAGGCTACTGGGTCTGCCCAGAAATAAGCGCACAGGGTGGGAGGAGAGACAAAACCCGAGCTCTCCGCTGGGTGAGATGACACCTCAGGGTGAGGTTAGATGGCTCTCTCCACCTTGCTGCATCTCAGGTGCTCAGAGGACAGCGTGGAGGTGGGGCTGCCGTACGCAGCAGATGTTTTCCTGCTGATAAATCCTGAAAAAAGTTTAGAGAGGAGCTGGGTTGGGGACAAGCAGGCACAGAAAGCGGCTGGTGGTGTGCTCGTGTCCTGCTGAAGGCAGCTGTGCATCACTGTGCGGATGCAGTGCCAGTCCTGCAGCACAGGGACAGGCTCAGAGCTCCTCTGCAGGCAGCACTCAGGAGTCCTGAAACCCTTTCTGCTGCGTCAGACAGAGAAATGATTGCTTTCAGGTCACAAATGCTGCTGTGCTGGATGAAGGATGGAACTTTTGGCTAAGAGAGTCTCCCAGTGCCGCGTGGGACGTGGGTTAAGAGGTTTGTCCACAGAACCAAGGCCAAGGAACCTGGAAGCTGCCCCTGCCTTCCGCACAGCACGGATCTGCAGCTTTAATGGAAGGGCTTCTCTGCCTCACAAGATCTCACAAGCATTTAACTTCATTAGTCAGGCCGTGAGGAAGAGCAAGATCCCTTCCTGAAACTGTCCTTTGCAATGCTGGGCCATTAACTGAGTATGGTCAACCAAAAACCTAAAAGGGTTTTGTGACCCTGAGAAAAGCACTAAATCCCTATAAGAAGATAGAAACATTTATTTATCAATAATATTCTCTTGCTTAGCTTTTTTTTTTTTTAATTGTGCCAAATTAACACAATAATGGCAATGTTGATTTTTTTTTATCTCTACTTTTCCCTGAATATGAATGCCCAACTCTGGCAAGGCTTAACTTTGTGTATGAAGAGGGAAAAAAAACCGCTGGTAAATATGTTGTTACTGATTTAAAAATCTATTTGTTCAGTAATTTCTGCTGGAGCCATCATTATCTTGCCAAAGCAGCTGTTGGAATATTAACTAGACACAGCAGTAACAAGTGGAATATAATTAGCACTCCTTGTTCCAGTGAATTTTCAGTTTTAACTAGGAACAATTTGCAATGAATCTCTGTGCTGTTGTAATTAACTTAACTAATGCACCACACATACCAACGACTGTACTGAGTACTGTAGGAAATCACCGAGGGTGCTGCGGGTGGGGCAGAGCTGTTGCCTAATTCTGGCCAGCTATTACATTCCAAGGGTATCCCTCCTCGCTTTGCAGTGCCTTGTCTGCAATCAAAGACTCACAGCCTGTATTTGTGAAACCATAAAAATGAAATTACATGGGGATACTGATGCCTCACGCTTGGGGTTTTTTCGGGTGTGTTTGATGTTCGTGTGCTTCTAATACACTAATTGTTTCCCAAGCTTTGAGACTAAAATGGTGAGGCCAGAAACACGCATCAAAGTGAGCTTTCCCAAGAAGAACTGCTTCATCCACCCCATCCTGCATGGTTTAAGTACCATTTCACTTTTACTGCCCCAAGGAGCTCTTTGCAGCCACTGGCATGAGCCAGAGCGGCCAGAGGGGGCTGCTGGTGATTAAATGAATCACTGTCACTGCCCTGTTGTCCACCAGCACTCAAGCCAACATTCTGTGGGGCTCACCTCTCCTCTTTACCAACTTGTTTCTTCCAGCTGCACCTCTCTCACTTGATTTTACCCTGGAGATTGGCCTGAAACCCCAGTCCTCCAGTATTTTTGTGATGGGCAAATTCTTCATGGGGCTTTGTAGAGTTGAAGCCTTGCTATTTTCTGTTGCCCTTGTCTGCCAGAAAGTCCAGTCTTGCTGGTGGGGGAAGCCTGTCCCTACACAATTTCATCCACGGAGGAGACTCCAGCACAAGGCGTCTCCTCTGAGTGGACCTACACTTCCCGCAGGGAGAAGAACACAGCCAGTGTCAACTCCACCCAAAAACACTTTTATTTGCCTCCTCCATGGTCAATTTTTCAATCAGCTGTAATATAACCTCCTGCACCTGTGTATATGTGACTAAAAGTACAGTTAAGGCCGAAGCATTCTGTTTGATGTTGTTACACAATATCACCTCACAGCACTCTCCAGACTTCAGCTCCTGGAAAGGTGCTGCGGGAGACCCTCAGCTTTCCAGCTTTATTAGAGAAGGGTAAGATGCTCCCTAGGCCTTAGAAGCTATTCCCAAAACTGCCCCAAAGCAAACTGGCTGGAAGCAAACAAAAGAAACTCAAAACATCTGGAATTTTTCAGATTGGAGTCATAAGACTGTTTTTGGAGACAGGTTCATGAGTTGCAGTTTCACTCACAAGTTTCTGTCTCTGTTTCCTCATCCTTGTACACAATTAAAAAAATCAAAATATTAAAAAATCATGTATTCGAACATTTTTTACAGAATAAACCTCTGAAAACTCGACCACATCAGTTGAAGAATCAGCACTTCAGCACTGCCACCTCTGGCACTGCTGCCCAGGGCTGGATCAGCCCCACATTCGTCTCCATGGGAGATGGCATGTAAATTAGAGTGGTTAAAACCTCTTCTGTACGGTCTTTTCTAAAGGCAATAGTCTTTTCCAAAAGTCAATTTTTGAATGAGAAATGTTCACAATATATCAGTTTCTAAATTTTTCATGCCAAAGTCTCATTTTTCTCCGAACCCCTGAGGAGCAAAGGTGGGGGGAAGCAAAGCTGAAATATTTTTGCATAAATTTTTTAAGTTTCTTTCCACCAAAATTTCGTGCACAAATAACTCATTTTCTGTTAATCCTAGTCCACTCTTTTTCCCCTGAATAGCTATCTCTTCTTCCTCTTTTTATTATTATTACTATCATCATCGTTATCATATATTTGTCCTATCTCTTAATATGATATCAGCAATCGGAACCTTTATTGCATTTTAGTTACTATAACTGATCTCATAAGAATTCCCCTGAAATAAGGATCAGTGTGTGGTTGTAGGATTTCTGAATCAGGGCAGATCACACTGGAAGAGTCACATTGGTCTAGCAGTTTTTCTTTAAATACTTGGTGTGCTAGGAAGGGGAAACAAATTTAAAAATCATGACAGCATAAAAATAAAACGGAAATGGAAAAAATAAAATAATAAATAAGAAATCTGCTATTTTTACAAGCAATTGGAGAGCTACAAATAGCAAGTCAAGCTGATACTTAGTCACCAACATGGAGAATAAAGATTAGAAGGAAGCGAGAAATGGGGTGGGGACCGTAAAGAGCTGCTTCCCTGTCTATAAATATTCTCTCTTGCCTGTGTTTCTGCAACAGAAGGGAGTTTGGAGGTGGTCCATCTTTTGGACACCTTCATCACAGCCTTGCAGACAGGAAGGTGTGTGGTGCCGGGCTCCGTCAAAGCCTGCAGCACCCCATGGAAGGCGAGCCACGGGAGCAGCAGCTCTGCAGACCCCGCCACGGCCTCTCTGAACCAGGTGTGAGCTTCCAACCCCCCCGTAAAATCCCACAACCGAAAACCACGCTGAGAAAACGCCCTTTGCTGGCTCAGGAGACATCATCAGAGGAGGCAGCAGAGGGAAAATTTATTAAGTCATGCTGTTGCAAAACACAGTTCTTGACATCTAACTCCTGAAAGGCGAGCGAGGTGGGCTCCTCGCACGCGCTCCGGAAAGCATCACTTCATGCTCCCTTGTCTTTTCCCATTAAGATCCCACACGCGTGGCTATTCATCCCCTCAGCACACAGCAGCCAGATTGTTTGCCGAAGTGATGGATGAAAAATTCATTCTGTTTTTGAGGGTGTTTAAACATTCAATGCGGGAGTGTCACTGGCTGCTGGGCAGCCAGATTAGCAGTGGCCCCGCAGCTCCGAGTCTCTAAGGTTCAGGCTGAAAATTCCAGTTCTCATCCATGGTCAAATAAAATCATCAAAAATTTGACTCAGGTTTGTTTTTTCTTCTTTGTTTTCAATAAAGGGGTTTCAGTTTATAGATCCATCCACACTGCAGCATTTGACAATTTTTTCTCCTGGGCTTGACCAAGGCTGTTATAATGAAAATCTTTGGGTCCAAAGGGAAACACCTCTCTGTATTTGCATGTGTGTGTACACATACACATATTATTTTGAAAACTGACACTCCTATGAGATCACGTCTGCAGGCTGAATTTCTGACCCTATTTTTTGCCCGTGAGACTAAATCAAGAGGTTTATGCTACAGAGGCAAAAGATTTGAATATCTAACCCTTCCGCACTCATACATGCTTGCACACACACAAAGCCAAGGCAGAAAATCACATTGCTTCCTCAGCAGATCCATATTCCACCCCTGCAAAAGTAGTGTAATCTATTTTCCCTGTAACTGGAATTCACGATATCAGGGATGCTGATGGCAGTGTCATGAATTCAGCTGAGCCTCTCTTAATGACATTTTCACATATGGCTTTTTAAAATTCTTCCTTCTTTATGATTTAAACTCCACAGTTAAATCTGTACCCTCCATCTCACACGAGGACTTTAAAACACCCACATACCCTGACACAGAAACTGCCAGTGCTCTTCTCTATTGTCAGCCATTGCTGTCCGAGGCCAAAAGAAGGAGGTCACCCATAATAATGTCAACCATCACCATGGTATCTGAGCACCATTTGATTTAAAGAATGCTCTAAGAGCCTATGGAAAATGTAGAGGCAGCAAAGGCAAAGCACTCAGAGTAGCTTCAGAAATAATTGCAATGCAATTAAGATGTGCCACCAAAATGAATATTTCAGAGCAGAGTTCATCTGCGGAGAGGTTGCCTGGATTAGAAAAGTTGGAGACATTCAGGCTTGATTAGGTCCTCACGTGAAACTCAGCAGCCAAACACAGAAATCAATGGATTTGTATCTGTAAAAATCCTCTGTGACAGAAAAACCTGATGTAGAAGGGTGTAACTGTGCCCATCGGCAGCCCCAAAGCCTCTGACATCACTGGGTGTCCAGCACTGCTCAGGGTCAAGCTTTGAAGCTGAAATATTGCAGGAGAAGGGAAGGGAAGGGAAGGGAAGGGAA
>VYZQ01066578.1:27929-59520 GCA_013400655.1 Mystacornis crossleyi
GGAAGGGAAGGGAAGGGAAGGGAAGGGAAGGGAAGGGAAGGGAAGGGACGAGGGATCTGCCACATTTTTGGAGCAAGGTTTTTACATACATCTTCAAATCTGCAACAGGCAACACCTTCACTTTGGCTCCTTCAGGTGTCACCATTTAAGTGCACGAGGGAAACGGTACTGGGCAAGATCTCTGTGATCCCTTTTGTTTCCAATGTCTCATTTAAAAGGATCTCTGTTTTCATGCTACCAGAGCAAGTGCAGAAGGGCTGTGATCCCACAGCAGGGACCAGGACCAGAGGAAGAGGCAAAGATCTTTCCAGCAGGCAAATCACAGGTTAAGCTGCCTAACTCCATCAGGGAGAGGTAGGTGGTTCGCTTGGAAAATTATGTTATTTCTGCTAAGAAAAAAAAGGGATCTCCAACCCCCATCATTTTTTCCCCACCCAGCACTGGGCAGAGCAGGCTCTGCTTTCACCAAAGGAGCAGCCCCAAGCGAAGCCAGCTGCCTTCAGTAAAGACAGGTTTAAAATTAAAATTAAACATGTTTTGCTTAAATCCTTAATGTTTGAATGTTTTGGTGAAGGGGATCAGTTGTAGCAGCCCAGAGGGTTCAATCCCAAAACAGACAGAAGGATTATGAGGACCAGTTAAAAACCCACAGAAATCTCTTTGGAGAAGCACAGGGGAGCCGCTTTTGGAGGCTGCTTTTCCCAGAACCACACCAGAACTCTCAGCAGCAGGACTGTAATGAGCAAAGATGGAGCTGTTTATCTACTGGAGGTGAGGATTTATTTTCTAGAGGGCAGGTGCAGCTCTAGGGAAGACTGTTTTGGTCATTACCGCAGGTTTAACAGGCACCATTATGTATTGAGCTTTGCTGGTAAGAAGTTATAAATACGTTTAAAATTCTCATGACTGAAAACCAGGAACAAGGCTCCCCCAGCCAGGAACTGGTCCAAGCTGAAGGTGAATATGAGCACGGGGCAGCTGTGTTGCCTTTTTATGATCCCCACTGTACAGTATGCTGTGATGTTTATTATGAAATATTATGATTTAAGTGGCTAGAGTAGTTCATGAAAAATGACCCCTGTAAATGCTGCCTGGGAAACTGGATTCAGCAAATTAGCACATTCCTTAACATGATCCTCCTCACTGTGTATTGTGTGTTCACTTAAATGTGCCTAAATGGACAGTTAAGGAGCCTATACATAAAGTCTGTACATGATTATCCTATTAAGGACTATTATTGGAGTGGTTTAGTCTTGTGCTGTATCACTTATGCAAATGAGAGAAAATCTGAAGTTACTGTTACTTTTAGACAAAGTGCAAATAAGCTTTTCACTGCATATTAATGAATTGCTAATACCCAGCTCTTCCGCACCCATCTTTATGCAGATTAAAGTAATGCTGTTTGCACAGTTGTAGCATTTCAACTTTTTCATTTGGAAGCACCTAGACTAAGATTTTAAAACAAACCCAAACTCCATACCCTGCAAGTTAAAGCAATCAAAAACCCAAATAGAACTCCTGCAGAAATTTAAAATTGAAGCTTCAGAGTTGGTGAACATGTTTGTCTGACTGCATTTTGTGCTAAACGGTTCAAAACTAATTTTTAATAGTTCGTCATAAAACTAAGCAGATCCAAACTGCAGATTGAGAAAGCATTGAAGAACAGACTGAAATCCGTCCATATTTGAGATGGTTCTTAATTTTAAGCACATTTAAATCCCTCTAATTGCAGAGATATTTCGATTTATGTTTCAGTGCATCCCTGAAGGAAATATTTCCTTGATTCAGGACTTGAAAGAACATGTCCCAGCTCTGGACCCAATCATGGAAACTTAACTCATAGAAGCAACCCCTGTGATATGAGACCCCTTATTTCTGGGCAAATTTTTCAGATGTCAAAGTCAAAATTTCAAAGAAAACTATAAATACTCACGAGCTCAAATAGGAAGAGTATGAGGTCCAGAGAGAAAAAGAGTGTTGACAGACATGATCAGTAATGACTGTAACTTAAGTTTGATCTCTGTTGAAAACAAGGAACTACTTCCACCTACTTTCCAGTAAGAAAGGTGGGAAGAAATATATATACACTATTTCAGAGAAGTGATAATGTGTTATGTGCCTTAGCCACATAGTCATTAGTAAAAGTTATCCTCATAAAGCCATCTGGTCCATATTTACAACATTACATTTGAAAAAACAGTAGAAAAATGAAAATCAGAGTCATTCAGGAAGAAAGCGGTTGTTCTGGAAACACCGTTTAATGCAAAACAAAGGGAGAAAAGTCTGGCCAAAAGACACCCTTCTTCCAGGTCCCTCCAACCCAACCCTATGATTCCCAGCAGTTGATCCCCTGGATTTGCAGAGGAGTGGTTTCTCTGCAAGAGTCTCTGAACCCACATTTGTGACAGCAGCAACACAGCTGGTGGCACCAGAGCGGTGTTTAGGATCAGTTTCTGGTACTCTCAACCCTGGTTGCTTTTCCTTCTTCTTTTGAAGAAGACAGAAATATTCAATAATATTCCTCTGTGAGATCCTGATCTTCCTACTGAGGAGAAGCCCTGCATTCAGACAGGAGCAGTATATAAGTTTTGGGTGGATTTTGCCTTTTAGAAAGCAATTTACATTCATGGTTCCAGGGTAGAAAAACTGAATTTTCAAGAGCTCCCATTTTCCAGGGACTCACACACAAACAAGTATTCCTTTCTTTTGCAACCACCCAGCGAAATATAGATAATTGTTTTCGAAAGGGAAGATTCTGGCTACAAAACAATCTGAGGACTTTAACAGCAATAGTCTGTGGTTTTCCATTACCACCATTCATATTTACAACATCCCAAGGCTGGCAAAGAGCAGCAGCGGCTATAAATCAGCCAGGTGAGGGAGGTGAGAGTCCTGGTGCTCCATCCCCATTTTCTGTGTCCTGAAATCCTCAGACGTTCCTATTTACCCTGGATCATCACAACTGCTTCACAGCCATTACCAGCTCTTCAGTAAATAACACGTATTCTGTCTAAATGCATAACATACAAATGCTCAAATACATAATTAATGCGGGTTTACCCTTGAGAGCTGTTGTTGGTCTCTGAGGTAAGTAATAGGTCTTTTATTGTTTAGACTTAAAGATCTCTTGAGCCTCTTTTAAGGACGTGCTTTGAGCAGCTGAGGGAAGGAAAAAAAAAAGAATTCTGCACAAGAAATCTATAGGTGAGTCCATTGGCAAGGAGCCAAATCTATTGTTCCGTTCTGCTTTGCCCTGGCAGGTCTCCATAGAAGATTGAACAACAAAACTGTCTGCAAGACAGACTGAACAACAAAACCTCTTGCAGAAGACAAGGATTTGAGTGAAGGATGAAGGTTCAGGTCTGACCTTACCTTAAAGAGGACCTCGTCCAGCTGCTGCCCTCCCATGAGCTGGCTGGAGTTTGCAGAAGGGCTCACAAACATCCCCACAAACAAGGGAGAGAACTCAGAGACCAGCAGGAGAGGAGGCTGAATTTGAACCAACAGCTTACAGGTAGAAGGGCATTTCTATTTGTTTGTCAATTACTAGGAGCACTCAAGACCCTCATCATCCTGACTTGGAGAGGTTACGACATGAAATTCCTCTGTGGCACCTGGGCAAACCATTTCTACACAACTCTGTGAAGCCATGGTGACCTTGTCCAGCTGGGCTGGGCAACCACACTCAGCAGGAGAGCATGAAGTGAATGGAAGCAATGCTGTGGTGTGCTCAGGAACGGCTCCTGACACAGTCCTAAAAACTCCACGCAGGTGATCGTGGTACTCCACAGAAACCACTAGTGCCATCCTATCAGTTTGCACACGTTCAACATTTTCATTTCTTACGTGCTTAAAAAGTTAACACCCCTTATTTATGATGTGGAACAGAGCCTGTCCAGAGCAGAGGCAACATCTCATCACGGCTGGGCCCGTTCACGCTTCACTCACTGCTGCTGAGCTTCTCCTTTAAGGGCTTAGTGATGCTAAAGCCACTTTAGGATCCTCTTCCAGCCTAAAGGAATAGATTATACCTCAGCCTGCCTTAGCCAGAGCTGTGCAGGGACGAGTGTGTGTGCACCACACCAGCCCTGGGCTCTCACCATGGCTCAGGAGATCCAGGCACAAAACTCCGAATCATTTCAATCTCTGTCGGAGGCTGCACCACGATTTGGGAATGGTGTTTGCAAACACGGGCGTGCAGGGCAGGTTCCAGCTCTCACCAGGGGCTTGTGGAATAACTACCACAGGCATTAATGAATTCATGAGAGAACAGCGATGGGGAATGTACCCCAAAGTACTTGATTTAGAACCATAATATGAACAGCAGCGCTGCTACAAACATGGAACACAAGTGGAATTCAGGCCTTTCCAACACTGTAACAATTTTGAGGAGGTCAACGAGTATTTTCATATACAGACAGCGTTTGCTTTTGCATTTCCTTTTATAAATGATCAAATTAAATTTGCACCGTTACTTCATTTGGGCTCCCCTCCTTTTATGTTTAAAACACAACATTATTATAGACTTACTTTATGGGTACAGTAACTAAGAACAATACAAGCATCATAATGAAAAAGACGTGCAGCATTTTACACTGCATAATAAATGTGTGTCCGTATCAATGTAAAACATACAAATGGCAATAATTTAACACTGAATATTTTCCTGCCTTTAATTAAAATAAACTAATAAAGATTTCAGAGATGCATTTGCTTTAATAGAATGCAGAGTTATAATTGGTGACCTATTTTAAGCAATTTAATTTCCCATGACCTGTTTTCCAAATTAACATAGTAATAGAAGAATGTTTATTGTGTTTGGGAATATAAGTTTCTCCTTCAAAGATGTCATATGCCTTTGTGATTTGATTTAAAGGTGTGTTCTTTTATTAAAATGTTCATATAAAGAGCTTGTAAATTATGTAAATGTTTCTTTTTGTGGCATTTAATAAGTCTAGAATTTTAAATCAAAGCACAATCAAAGAAAATAAACAAGGACATCTTGAAGATTCAGAAGATCACTTTAAAAAAAGCATATTAGCTGGGTCATACCAAATTAATTTGAATCCCCTTTTTCTTAGAGCATACATAAGAATACTTTTCCCAACTATTTTATTGCATTCTTTTGTTTGTATATACACATAAACACACCCAGGCACAAAATTATGTATTTTACACACACGAGCTCAATCTGCAGCTGTTTGGAGATGGCTCTTTTTGGAATCTCATTAAACTCTCGTGGCATTGTGTGCCAAGGGCTGATTAGGCGTTATTTAAAAAAAAAAAAAAAAATTCCCTTGTGTGATTTTGAGGCACCTGAATTATTCACAAGTTGCACAGGGGGCCCATTTATTTCCTGGGCCTGATGCTTCTGCACCAGCTGAATGCAGCAAAGAGTGAGTTCAATCCACTCTTATAACAGAGCCCAAGCTCAGCAGTTGGGGCTGAGTTTTAAATATTAAATGCTCACCTTTACATAATGCCCAGATGATATGTGAATGGATTTGTTGAAATAGTTTTTTTAAAACTGATTTTAGAGAGTATTTTAATTTTTCTCCTGGTCCTTATTCAGTTTGAGGGCAAAGAGTCTGATAAAATGATAAACTGAAATGCTTCAGGACAGGGGAGCTCACACGAGGTGAAGGTGCTGCAGAGACCTGGGAAAGCCTCTGTGCCCCTCCTTTTCAGGACAGCTGAAACCTCTGTCTGGGAAACGAGCCCAACACCACCACCATGCAAAGATGTGTCCTGCACGTGTTACACTGGGGTAATCCTGCTTTTCATTATGGGATTATGGAGCAATGATTTTCAAGGCTCCAGAAGAACTCTAGTTTGTATGGTGCAGAGGAATGACCCAAGATTAGGGCCAACAGGTACCTAAAAACCAGGCAAAAATATTTATTGTCTTCTCAAACACAGTGCTGGTGGGAGTGCATTCCTAGGTCATAGAGAGTAGGGGAAATGTTTCAAGGTGTTATGCAGGGTAAATGAAATATGTCACCTCTGTATAAAGCCAGTTCTAATGTTCGCTATTTCAATTATTTTGCCACATTGAAAACTTGCAGATCAGCTTCTTTTTCTGGAGGGTTCCTTTCTCATGTTTAAAGAGGGTTGCTTATTATTCAAATATACAAATGCACCTGTAATAGACCTGTGTGTAAATCTTGGCGCTCATATGTATCTGTATTTATGTGTACACCCCCATAACTGTGCACACACCACACCACAGATCTACATATGCTAAACACAATTCGGTCACTGCCCATGTAAAATCTCACTCACTCCCCACAGGACCCCATCACCTGAAAAGGTGAGAGAGGAAAAACCCCTCTGCAGAACCGACTCTTTAATGTGCCACAGATGCGCGTGGCCTGCCCCGAAACCTCTCCTGCTCTCTAAACCAACTCCAAGTCACCTGTGAAGCGTTCGGGACAGCAAAGGCACATGTTCAACAAGAGGGAACTCTCGTCACGGCGTTCGTGCCTCTGTAAATATGCAGAGGAGCCGCGTGAGTTTAACAGGGGGTCAAGTGCTTGGCTGGATCTCCGGGTGACGAGCAGGACATCAACACCTAGACAGATGACAGCCTCCTCCTCCAGCTCGTCTCAGTTGCGTGAGGGCTCAGACAGCCACGTGGCATCATTTCAGCAGAGCAACCCCACCGCAGAGGAGATGCTCTGTAACAGCTTGTTACAGCCCCATCTGTTAGGAATTTGCAGCTAATGTATCTTACAGCACGGGTTTTTATAGGTAAGAGAGAAGCGTTTGGCCTGGTTAGGAGATCTCTGCGTGGCTCTGTTCGTGATTTCGCTGCCTAGCACGCTGGGTTTAGGATTTTGGGGGATTGGTATTAAAAATGTCAATGATTCATCCATCATTGATAAACACGATGGGATCTTCAATAAACCTGCTTCAGCAGCAGTATTTTTATTTATGTATATATAGATAGATGAATATGTCTCCAACGTGTGTTTCAAGCACGATTCCCTCAGAGCAGTCCAAGTACTGTATGCTGTACTGAGTATAAAGTATGAAGTACTTCATGCTCAAATCCAAGTTTTGTACCCTGACAGTTTAAACCACGAGATTTTTGAAAGTGCAGGGCCTGGCCGAAGGGCTGATGGAATTGGGGTGCTCAGCAGGACCCCTCAGACAGCTGCTGCTGTCCGGGCTCCTGGGAGCACTGACAAGAAAAGGTCAAGTTTCTCAATCTAAGAAGTTTACAAGCTGTTTCTGTTACATTATTTGCTCTTTACAGCCTTGTTAAAGCACCCAACAGCTGAAGGCTCTGCCAGGAAGACCCAGAGCTAATGAGTGAAACGGTTTAGGGTGGCAAAAGCAGGACTAAATCAGTCTTTTACTCCAAAGACTAAAGCTAACAGGGTTCTGCTTTATATCTGCCTGCGGAGTTGAAGCCCTCCCTCCACCCAGATCCCTAAAGCACCCACAGTCTCGGGGTCAGATACATCCCATAACCGCAGGAGGTGCACACAGCCCACCCAACGAGCACACAGGGGCAGGAGCCGTGGTGGTTTGCCCCATGTCCCCCACTGATGAGATGCAGCGTGTCCTCCCTGCTCCAGTCACCCCAGCAACCCTCGTCAGAGAGCAGGAGAAATGGGGAGAGAAAGCACTAAAACAAACAATAAAGAGAACACTTCAGAAACCTATCCAAAGGGGATCTTTGAAAAACATTGATTTCTAGGCTTCGAGAGAGGAAAAGGAAGAGAAAAATAATTCAAGGGAAAAAATAGCATCCCTCAAAACAGACTTCTAGCTGCCTAAATTTCCTATTGTCCTCAGGAGCAGCAGCCCAGGCTCACTGGGGTTTAATGCCTGTGCTGCTGGGTCTGACCCCAGCATGTGTTTCACCAGGACGCTGCCCCAACGCAAAATCAGCCCAAACGGCCACCGCGTTTTTGGCTGCTCTCACATCACTTCCAACCCTGGGGCAAATCTGGCTCCAGACAAGCACCCACTGACAGAAACAGCCCCACGTGGGAGCAAAAAAAAAAACAGGCCCTCCATTTCCTTTTTACTTTATTTTTAAAAGCCCTGAACCGAAAGCGGGAGGAGGGGAGTATCTGAAGATCTCTGCGTGGCTTCTTTATTCAGGGGGTAACAAGGAGAAGCATTTTGCTGCTCGGAGGGTGCCCAGTCAGTGATCTGAGCAGCGCGTTATATAACGCTGCCGAGGGGATGACAGACAGCCGGGGTTTGCAGGGCGAGCCGAGCACATCAAAGTGCCCCGGTGACGACACGAACCACGCGAACACAGCTTGAGTGTGCTCGCTGTCGCTCCAAAAGGCGTCCTCGTGCCAGCCTGCCTCTCTTTAATCTGTGCAACCAGCTCATCTCGCCCTCAGAATCCCCCCCACCGAACGCTGATGCTTTTCTGGGCTGTCTTCTCGCCTTGAGGTACCTGCTCGTCCAACAGCCCGCACCACCACCGACCTCTCAGGTTGCCTGTTCTTCCCTCAGTCTCACCCTGTTCCCACTCCTCTGCTCCTCTTTCAGTCCAGCAGCAAAAATACTGCTGAAATAAATCATTTTGGGTCCTATATAGGACAAAAAAGATTACTTCTATGGTTACCAGCCTGGAATATCCACACAGCTCTGCCTTGACCTTACGCGCCCTTGGTTAAAGGGATGTTCCATTATTAATCCAGCTTAGAGCTGGATTAACTTTTAAAGATACAAAAATGCCCACAAGCCAAGAAAGGTGATATATTTTTGGCTGGTTGGAACTGGCAGACTGCCGGGCAGGGTTAGCAAGCACCTCGAGCTTAGCAGAGGTGCTTTTGGATAAAAATCCTGATGAAAAAAACCCAGCCAAACCACCCTAAAACAAATTATGTAATCAAGTGACAGCCAGCAGGTCATGCAGGACAGTTAACATCTCTCAGATATATTTGTGCTCTGTGAGAAATTCCCATTACGGATCGAATCTGCCCACTCTGGAAAACAGAATCCCGTTCCCACCTGACAACAGCGATTTTGAAAGGGAAGGGATGAGGAAAAGGTAGTTCCAAAGAAGAACAGAAAACCATGCTGAAGAGAAAAACATTTAAGGTCTGCTCCAACGCCTACAAAAACTGATGTCAAGGGGAGGTTTTTGTTTTCCTCCTTTCAATAGACATCGGACCGTGTCCCTCCCTGGGGGACAGTTTCCAAATGTGGCCACTCTAATGAAGCGCTGAGAATCTGCATTTGGAGGCTGGAAATTCACAGTGATTGCAGCCCCCCAGGTAGGGACTCTGCCTCATTTGCTGTTTGACTGAACCTAGCACCGGGTGAGCATTCCTGGAAACGAGACCTGACTAGCAGGAACATGACTGGAAAGAGAACAGAGTGATGGCTGTGGTTAGTGAAATGTGCATTTTCACATGCATCTGCACAAAGAGAGCTGAAATACCAACCTAAGATACCCCCTCACATCTTAAATCAGGTACTTGGACTGGTAAACATGCTTAGAATATTAACTTATGCATCAACAGAGAGATGGATTGTAACATACCCTTCAAAACAAACTCTGAAATACTTTTAATGAGTGCCTCTCATGGAGCTCTCACATCCACGGACTGCTGCTGGCTGCCAATCCACATCCATTGTGTTTGCTCCCCTCGCTGCCTGGAGAAGGGATTTATGAGCAGGATACCTGCTTTTGACAAGCATTCCAGTGAGGAGCTGACCAGAAAGGGAGAGGGATGATGTTACAGCACTTCTCTTCAGATGCCAAATAAACCAAGAACTGTTGAGCTGCTACTGTTTTGCTCATTGCAATAAAGTTCCTTGTTCAGCATAAAAAGGAGGCGATTCTGGCTGGCTTATCTCTATTACCATGTATCAAACATGTATAAGCAAAAATAGTCAGATAATGAGAAAAATTACCTTTGAATAAGCATCACATAAAAGGAAATGGTTAAGATCTGCCATGAATTATTCAAGCAGCTCCAAATATAAATTGCCACAAATAGCAAGGCAAGATTTTTTGCCTTTCTGTGTGTTGCGTATGTCCTGCAACAACCCAAACAGCACATTCCGCTTTGGAAGCTGCATATGGAGAATTGCATCGCCCCGAGGAAATCCAATGGGAGGCCACGGTACACAGGACAGCTTATGCTCTTCCTCGCCTTACAGCTTGCATATATATATGTTTTAAAGCCATTTCGTGCAACTAGGAGCTTTCAGCACATTATGCCTCTGTTGAAAGCCCACTACTACACCCAGAGGGTTTCACAGAAAATACCGCAGCTGAGGGGAAGGCTGGGTCCCTCAGCTGGAAATTAGGGCCGTGGAGCTGCAAGGGAATCGGGGTTCCTGTATAATTAAGAGTGATTCTTCACTAAAATGGCGATTTTGTTACTGCAATACGGATCACTATTTAGATGCACGTGGAAATAAAAAATACAGGCTGGTGGCTAAACCCGTGTAAATCTGTTTGTACCAGCAGGGCTGCAGCACGCAGGTCAAACAGCAGATTTGGCACGGGGATGGTGGCACTTGGGCTCGCCTGCCTTTTCTAGGACACAGCACGCAAAGGACTGTTGTAATCTGCACTTGTGCTTGTCTGAGGCTGCAGGAAACAGAGCTCCTCTGCTCTGACTTTGGTCGCCGTGTAACACCTCTGATGCCCGATCAAATTAAACAGATCGAAGGCAGAAGCGCATCCTCATGTGACCTGTGAGAGCCCGGCTCAGCCCCTCTCTGCATCCACGGGATTCTGCAGCCTCCCTCCTACTCGGCTTCCTCCTTCACCCTTCCCCTCAGCCTCTCCTTTTCTTTAAAAATTTGGGTCACCTTGCTTACACTGGCACAGATTTGCCCAATGAAAACTGCTTTTGTGCAGTCCCCCAGGGTAGGAATAAAGTGGGGATTGATGCTACAGGGAGAGAGATGGCTCTCTGTGCACAGGAATTCAGTTCTCTCTGTCTGGGGGGAATATATAGATAAGAACTTACATTATTTTTTGTCAGAGTATTCCAGATAAAGTTCAGAATATTCCAAACATGCAATTTGCAGAAATGCATTGCTTTTCTCAAACACTTGGAGGAAAACAGAAGCCTTTACTTTATGAGACCTTTTTTTTACTGTTTCTTTATTAAAAAAAAAAAAAACCAACAACAACAACAAAAAAAAAACCAAACAAACAAAAAAAAAAAAAAACAAACAAATTTTCTGCTGCTTTGAAAGCAGCACACATTTGTGTGTGCCCACTGCTTGAGTGTCTCTCTGCCTTGCCCGAGGAGCATGTGCCTAGCTCGAGTCCCCACAGTGAGTGGCAGAATCTGCCATATGGAGGTCACCTTGTCCAGGTCCATAAATAGCTCTTTTTCCTAAGCAGGGAAGGGAAGGAGCTACTGAGAGTAATGAAAGAGGAGGCTAGCTCGCATCCGTGGCACTGATTGGTGCCAGGGTTACAGCACGCAGAGACTTGTCATGCCAGCAGCAGCGATACCGTCAATCTGCAGGCACAGAAGTCACCTCCTTCCACCGTGGAAACGTGTGCCAGCCAGTTTTTCATTTCAGCTTTCACACAGGGGTTTGGATGCCTTTCAGGAGTGGAGAACAGATACTTCAGGAAAGGTGTCCTTGGGGAGACAGCAGCAGGCCCCAGGCAGAGGGATTCGCTGCTTAAGGACAGGGGGGTGGGGGCTGCCAGGTGGGTCCCACGCTGTGGGTCAGGGCATGCAGGGAGTTTGATGTGCAGCGCCATCCAACCCCCCCACTGCTGCTGAGAGCTCAGTAAAGGCACAGGCATGAAATGGTTCAGGTACAGAGACAAAACCACTGTCATTCAGCCCCTCAGTTTGCGGCAAGGACTCCTCTTCCATGCACTGACAACCAGAGATGGAAATATTTACAACTGCACCTTGTGCAATGAACCTTTTTGCTTTATTCAGCTTTCAAGGTACCAACAACTTCGAAAATGCTACAGCAAAACCACCTGACAGCCAGCAAGGTGCTCAGCTAGCACTAAGTAATTGACACCTTCATTTGAAAACAAGACTGGAACGTGTCAGCCAGAATGTCGTGTCAGAATGACTTTCACAGACCAGAAAGCACACTGAGGTGTTTGCACTGCAACATCCTGGGGAACAATGGGAAATTAAGGAAAACATTGCAAAAACAACATTCCCAGGTAAATCACAGGAAATTTAAAGGAGGGTAGAATGCAAGGAGGAGATAAAGCTATTTTCTTTGATTGTAATTCAAAATTATTTCAAGAGTTCAAACACCTGAAGTCTGAACTGGCACCACCCTCTTTTTGCCTCAAAACATTTAGCTGATAAGTCATATCAGGATATAAAGTTAAGGAGGAGGCAGAAGCATCAGTCTTGATGCACTCAGATTGCAACTTTTTAGAGAGTTACACCTGCTAGTCGGGAGGTGGTAACCCAGCTGTTAACCCTTTGAGAGGCTGATGCCGGTGCTCTGCTCTCCATCCCGCTCAGAACGATCCCCTCCCATCTGTCAGTACAGGAAGGCAAGAGCACTTATCCCTCCATGACATCTTTTTGCATCCCACAGGCTGCAAATCTCTGGTTTGATCTTGTTCGGTGTGGAACATCTGACATGCCTGTGATGGGGAAGCTTTAACCGCTCTTACTCCTTCTTATGATACCCATGACTATAGGGTTGGATAAAAGGGATGAACAGATGGATGGATCACGTATACACACTGCAAAGCCTTCATCCTTCGCTAGGTGTTGGTTTAAGCGATGCACAGTATTTTTAAATAGCCTCTTCTCTTTTTCCTTTCCCCTTCACGAGTTTTCCTCTAATGTTCCTCCCCTCGGCAGTCTCTTCCCCCCTCTTCCATATAAACACTTTGAGCTCAAGTTTTGATATATAAAAAAAACACCCAACCATGAAGCAGCCCTAAGCCAATGTTTCCTTTGTCCTTGCTCTTTAAAAGCTGTAGTTGCTGCTCAGATGAGGTAACGGGCCTCATAACACAAGAAGTATGTTTTTCAGAACTTAATGTCCTCTGCCACAGATGTCGTCTCTGCCAGAGGCTTATTAACACCTCAGAAGAGCAAAGCCCTGCCCACAAAGGGAAGGGAATCTAAAGAAGATACACAAACAAAGGAGGTGAATGTTAAAAGCAGCTAATGAGGGGGAAAAAAACCCTCCACCTTCCCATCACGGCACTTCAGAACAAGTAGCATTGCCAAGCGCTAAAAAGCTGGGGATTAAAGAGACAATTTAGGAAGACTTGATGTGGGGAATGGAAATCTCCTGGAAGACATTAAAAGAACACCGAAGATCAGCACACATATTTGGGGAAAAGAAGAACCACCTAGAAAAAATATATATGTGTGTATATGGACAACTTTGCCAGGACTAACAGAAAAGCTATTAAGAAATAATCTGGCACATTTATTTGCTATAAAGGAAATTCAAATTCGATGGGAAATTGAAACAGGCGGACATGCAAAAAAAGGTTTCATTATCAAAAAAGATACACTTTCAGAGGAACTAACTGAAAAAGCAAACCTGCTTGTTTACCAGCCTTTCTCCTTAAACCAATCCTCTTAGAAGCACCAAGAAGTACTCAGATAAAATATCCAATTCACTGACTTGACTTTCCTGCTCTGCAAATGCTATGTGCTGTTTTTCAAAATATTTTTATTTCCCCCACTGATGCATTGGTCCTCCTTTTTGCTTTCCAGTACTCCAAGGCTGCCCCAGAGGCACTCAAGCAGCTCTCCCAAGGTGTCCATGGGCAACCCACGGGGGTCCCATCACCTCATGCCCTGGGATGGAGTTTCCCTTTTCTTTCTCTCTGGGGCAAAGTGAGTCCCTTTATTCCTTTGGAGAAACTGAGACGGATCATAAAGACCAGGATTTTCTTGCCAGAGCAAGATCCTTGCTCAGAGACTCGTGTGACTGGCAGGAATGTGGCAGAGGTCTGGGACCAGACTGGAGGGTAAGACTCCTAGTATGAAAAATGGATGGGTAAGAAGTAATTACGGGGCCACGAAAATCAGCAGAAATAAACAATAAGTCAGGATGTTCAAAAGGGCACTATGAGTGATCTGAGCCACAGCAAGGACAATAAAATCAGCCCCTGAGATTGTTGCTATTTAAAGAAATGTTTCATATGGAAATGAACAGCCCGTAGAGGGATGAGCTGGGTTCGTAACACGCATAATGTTAAAACTGCCTGGCATTTATCCCCAGTGCAGCACACAGAGGCTGCAGGGATCACGAAATATATCACAGGGGTTAAGAAAACTCAAGGGGCTAAAAGGATTCAAAGAGCTCTTAAGCCAGGTTAGACACTCCTGCAAGAACTGGATGATAATTAAAGCCTTTCCAGTTAGTTAAGTTGCATTCACTCATTCAGGGGGAGGCAGACTTTTAGCAGGGGTCTCACACTTCCTGCCTTTGGCATGAAAAACAAGTCAATGTGAAAATTATCCTGAACCGAGGCTGCAGCAGACGCTGAACAATCCATTCCTTGGAAAGAGCTGAACGACTGAGATATCCTGTCCACACAGTGGGGCTGGAAGTCTCCATGTTGATAAGGACCCTTGGAGGAGACAGCACTGTTGTCCCTGAGGTGCTTTTATCTGTAAAATGGAAGGGGTCATAACTCCTTGCTCTTTGAGGCTGTCCAGGACAGCCTTGTTAACAGCTCACGTGCCTGGAGAGGAAACCCAAGGAGCCCCAGCTCCACCCCAGGGTCAAGCATCATGTCTTGGGCATTGGATGCACAGCAAGGAGTATTATAATTTTCCAAATTGTTCACCCCTTTCAGATGATCCATCCCCAGTTTTGTCAGCTGTCCTTCCCTCTGCAGGGCTGAGCCAGACCACAGAAAAGATCAGGACCATTCAAAGGGCAGAAGGATGCAGTTTGCCTCAGATGGTGCAGGCTTGGACTGCAGTCAAAGAACTGAATCTTCTGCAGAGATTAACAAGCTCCACAGGTGCAGGGGAAGAACAGGCTCTTCGAACGCAGGAGAAGAAAAACACACAGTATGGAAAAATGCCCACTGCCAGACTTGCTACTGAAACTGTTAAACAACTGTCAGTGGGTTTTCTGGAGGGAGGTTGGGAGATGCAAAGGTGTGGAAATAGAGAAAGCAGCAGCCGCCGATGTCCCACGGGAAGGAAACGGCGGCCAGCGCTAGGAGATACAATCTGATCCTTTGTGTGTTCTGCAAGTTGCCTTGTTGGAATCAAAGACCGTAGAAAACCAGTTTGTGAAATAATGGTGGGGACACAGCAGCACCTCCCCGTGTCAGGGCTGTTTCACAGAGTGGGGCTAATTCACCTTTTGTCTGCCTAATAGTACTGCAAAACCAGAATCCCTCCGATCAGAGAGGCTGAGCTATTTCATGCTGTAAACTCTTTGCAGGCAGCCTGACAACCGAATGGGCTCTGTAAAGCATTTCTGAGTAGCAATGAGCCTCAAATGGCACTTCCCAAAACCTTCCTATCCCATGGAGAGCAAAAAAACGTGGCAGGGAAATACCAGCTTCTTGGGGAAGGGGCGTAAATAGCTCCAAGTGGGTATGGCAGCAAAAGCAATGTGATAATATGAAGGAAGAGCTGCTGAGATTATCAGTTCCTGGCATTATATTCCCAAAACACTCCTGAAGCCTTGCAGCTTCCATATGGCTCATCAGACACATACAATAACACGATCGCTCAGAACATTCAGTCCTATAGAAAAGAAACAAGAAACAGAGACACGTCCCTGTGCTCCTGCACACACAGAGCGGTGACACCGGGGCCTGGAACAGAGGGGACAGGAGAAAATTCCGTGTTGGAGTCAGCTTCCTCCAGGCCTCCTGGTCACAAGTTCACTGTGAACATCAAACCTTTGCAGAGACGTTGCTTCCACGTCGGGCACAGATCCCACAGAGCCACCAGGTCCGTCTCCTCGGGGGACAAATTTTGGGCTCCGTGGAGACATGATTCAAACCCAAGCTCCCTGGGGGCATCCTGCAGGCCTCTACTGCAAACCAGGGGATATCACTGAGCATTTCCAGAGCCACAGCTCCATGTCAGCCTGCCAAAAATCCTGCCTATGAGCAAACTGGAGAGCAATTCTGCTGGAGAGAGCAAAGCTGCACTGAAGGGACTCTGGGTGGTGGTGGCTCTGTGCAAGCATGGATGTTGTCACATCTCAGTGACACAGGAGCTGTTGATGTCCCATCCCTGGAAGTGTTCCAGGCCAGGTTGGACAGGGCTTGGAGCAACCTGGTCTAGTGGAAGATGTTCCTGCCCATGACAGGGGGTGGAATATGAGGAGCTTTAAGATCTCTTCCAACCCAGCCCTTTCTGTGATTCCACAACAGCAGAATGGGGCCTCAAAGTCCTCATACCCTTGCACTATCAATGGAGCAAGGTTTTAAGAGAGCAGAAGTTGTTATTATACGTGCTGTTCTCCAGAGTTTTCCTAGAAGATGTCCTTGGGTGGCAACTCTGGCCCATCCCAGAGCTGCTGCAATCACAGTCTTCGCTGACTGCAGCATTTTATTTTCAGTCTGAGGAAGGATCAGGCCTGTAGTGAGCTCCAGAAAAACTTCTCAGTCATGGCTTGTAACCATGAAAACTCATTCCCCAGCCTACTGAGGCTTAAAAAGATGCAGTTTCAGTTTCTGTGATTCTCTTCCAAGACTGATAAGCCAGCAACAGTATTACTTGTTTCTCAGTCATCTGTTCTTCAGTTTTCAGAAACTATTTCAGTTCTACAAACCCGGCCTGCCATCTTTTCCCTTCTATGAGACTTTAGAAAGAAAAAAAAAAGAATGAATCACCCTTTTTAAAATTACTTTTCCAAGTGGGGGGTCTCTTTCACAAAGTTACTTACTCGACTGCACTGTTCCCTCTGAGGTACCTCCCATTTCTTTGATGCTTCCTCTTTCCTCACTGAGTGGCTTGTTTATTTTTATTTTTTTTTATAAGCAAAGCCTTATTTTTGGTTTTCTTGTTCAAACTCCGCAGCCAAGCTCCTTGAGGAGTAAAGTAGGCATACAGAAAGTTAATGAGAAATTCTCTATCCCTGAGGACTGAAGAGAGGATAATTTAGGTAGTGTTTGGAGCCAGCTCCGACCCTTTTAGGACTACCCGACATCGCTGCAGGAGGAGGAGGATCCAGCTGTCCTACATTTTCCTTGTGGATGCTACCACTGCTAACAGAGCACGGCTTTTCTTCCACGTATTTTCTTCCGTGGCTTTTCTTCCGTGGCTCTGCCAGGTGTGAGCAGGGCGGGCGGAGCAGGAGCTGCAGTTTGAGCACACAGCCCCGTGCCAGCACCCAGGCAGCGCTGGGATGCCGCACGGTGACAGGCTCCTGGCAATAAGCGCTAATTCCCATCACTTCCCTCCGCTGGACACCCTGAATGCTGATGACTGGTTATGGCACCTTCCGCTGGATGCGAACATCTCATCGTCTCCTAATTAGCCGGATCAGCTTTCCTCCTCATCACGAGCAGCCACTGAACGCCTTCTCCCTCTTCCCAGGATGGGCTCTCCCCCCGCTCTGCTCTGCCGCGCTTCACCCTGGGAAACGTTTTGTGATACTCTGGATCCCTTGTAAACCGTATTCTTCCATTTGGGCAGTCTTTCAACTCCATGAAAGTTACACGTTGTTTTCATTTCTTCTCAAGTACCTCAGGTCAAAGAAAGACCTGTGTCACAGTGGCTCTAAAAGCCTAATAAAGTCTTTCATCCAGAGACCTGCTTGCTGGCGCAAAGTCAGGGAAAACAAACTAAGTCATCGAGTGTTGTTCAAACTGTCAGATCCTTTTCAGCATGCTCTTCCTGCCAGCCTGTTCGTGTGCGTTTGGGGGCTGGGATGGGGAGGAAGGGAAGGAGGGGGGGAAAGAATTCCTGATGGCAGAAAGCCCGTGGAACAACTGGCACCTTTCCAAAGCAGCCTCCCCCCGGCCCCCAGCCCGCCTTCGTGGGCACAGGCGTCTGCCAATCTGTTCTGCACACACACACACACACTGCGCAACGCAAGCAACAAAATGACTTTCCAACAACTTTGCTCACAAGTGCCACTCTACCCCGAGTTTGGCACCTTGAGCTTCCTCCTCACCCCCGCCTCTCCGGGCTCTGCCTCCCAACGAGCTGGACAGGTTCCAGTGTTTAAAAGCCCATTTAACCACTCCCTTTTGTTTAGAAATACTAAGCCTTGATCTGATTTTATCGACCCTGCCGTGCCAAGAGGAGGAGGATGCTGAGGGTTTCTGAGGATCCTGCAATGAGCTGAAAAGCTCCACGAGCCCTTCAAGAAGGGCTTTGCCCACTTTGTAGCAGCCCTTGTGCTATTGTGGAGCCCCAGAAGGAGAGAGGGTACCATTTACAGGACCACACAGGATGGCTTCCACTCTTGCTGTTGTGCACGTTTCTCCCTTCAAAAACTTCATTATTGGCACTGAGGAGCTGAAATTCGGCTCTGTGCTTGGCTGGCACTGTCTTTTGATGGTTAAATGGCTTCCTTTACACTCTTCACCTTGTTCAGTGCTGCTATGCCCAGAAAAATCAGAGCAGCAGGGGAGTGAGGCAAAGAGGCACGAACAGGACCTCTGCTCTGATTGACAATTGTAATCTTCCTGGGTATTGTTAGGAGACATCTTTCTGCACTTGATAAACCCAGCATGATTACATGAAACATATCCTTTTAAAATATATTTCTCTTTTTCATAACGCAGGTAAAGCCAACTGCATTTAGAGCTAATTTCAATTCCTTTGTACAGTGTAGCATTTGGATGCCCTCTTAAGGATGCTGGATTTGAAAGTTTGTCTTTTCTCATAACCCCAGAGAAGCTCTCAACATCAGTGACAGAAAGGGCTGTCAGATTGCAAGTCAGACAGAACCAGAGAGCTCCAGAGTAACAGGAGACCCTTCCCAAAAATACATTTCCATTTCCCACATGATTATTTCTATGAGTAAGAACACACATTCTGTGGAAAGGTGTAACCACACACTGACCACTGAGATCACCAGCCACGTTTTGGTTCAATGCTTCGTACCCATCATCCCACCAGTTCTGTGCTGTGGCTCATCAGGGCACTGCTAAACAGGGGGAAGAATTTAAACATCCACGGAGCTGCTATAAATTTGAATGAGTACGAATAGTTTCTCATCTATGGCAATTTGCACCAATCAAGGCTGTACCTTCATGTATCCGGCAATCTGGAGGAAAGAGTCTGCCTCCTGCTAGGCAGTTACTGACACATTTTTAGCTTCCCTACGCTGGCTCTGCCCTCCTCTACTTTTCATTTCCCACCAAAGAGAAAACATAAAGGAAGTGATGATGAACAGGCAGCTGTGGTCAACAGAAGAAGTAGCATGATCGAGAGAGATCCTATCTAAAAAGTTCACACAGGAACAGCCTCGCTGGCATTGGGAACAGCAGAGCCTGGAACAATATCACTGAAAAACAAATTACACACAGACACTACCCAAGTCCAAACCAGTCAGATATTTTTGATATCCTGCAGCTTCAAAGGGGATAACAGGCAGTTGAGTGCTAGTGCTGAAGATCACGTTAGCCCCACCAGATTATTCAGGTCATGCTAAACAGCAAATTCAGTGTATTAAAAGAGTTCTCATTCCTGCTGTGCACTTTTAACAGTCTGCGAGTTACACAGAGGGCTGAGGATGCTGTGTACGTCGCACGTCTTGTGTAGCACTTTATAGTCAGACAAGCTCAGCAAGGGGCATCTGCCTTCCTAAAAATTGCCATTGACCCACTCCTGTTCAGGAACACTGAGAAACCAATGGACTCACCCAGCAGCTATGTGAAAACCTCTTTGCCAAGCCATGCAGAACTCACTTTTGTGTCTGCAGTGCATCGGCGCTGTATTACCATGACAAAACCAAATTGCCACCATTGAGGACGGTCTTTGCTAACACAACAGCCCTTTTCTGGTAATAAACTCGTGCGCACAAATGACGGCACAATGAGGGGATGCGGAACCGCTAGAGGATCTCTGGGGCAGCAGCCAACAGCTTTTCAGCTTTTTTCTTGTCTGACCCAAGTAATTCTCCACGCAGGCGTTGGTGTAAAGTTCAGCAGCACAAAGCTTGGCCAATATCAGGGCAGTGTCATTGTCTCACATTAATGTACAGTTCCTGCAACTGCTGCAGAGAAAAGGCAGCACGGCCCACTGTCAATGCAAAACATTTTGGGGGTTCTGCTGTGTCTAGCATTATCCTTGCTCTCATTATGGGTCAGTGAAATCATGGGCGCTCCTGCAGAATGTCCAATATCCATGTGGTACCAACCCCACTGATACTGAAACCACCCACAGTAATTAAGACTGTATTTCAGATGTCAATTACAAGTCTTTTGCAATCATTACAAATGAGGCTGTACTGGGACAGGAGGTCCTGGGCCACGCAGGAAGAGAAGCATCCATCCGACCCAACTGCTGTCACCTTCTTGCCAACCCCCAGCCCAGCACACAACAGCCAGAACTCCCCAGAACCATTCTGGTGGTCACTGCTCATTTGAAAACACAAATCCTTCAATGGGTGAGTGAGCAAATGGCAAATAAATGAACAGAGGTATTTCTGCCCAATTTTTCAAACTACCTTCTGCTGAGGTGGAGTCTCTGATATCTAATAGAGGTAAAAACTGTGCATTTCTCTCCCCTTCAGGGGGAGCAGCAATGGGGTTTGCCCTCGCCCCCACTGCCCATGCTGGAAAACTGCTAGGAATTAAATATCATTGATACTTTTACCTCTGTTAACACTGGGAGAGATTAGCTGACAGGCTTAAAAAAATATTATGGAAACTGATAGACAGAGACACCTACACACTACTTCATATGGCACAGAAATGTTTTCCCAAAAAACCTGGGCTAAAAATGAAAACGGTCAGTCCCTGAGCAGGTCAAGACATGGATATGAGCTCGTTGGTAGTGGGCTGACAGATTCCTTGTGGAGGCAGACAGCTCTCCCGAGATTCAGTGAGCAGTGTGGGAGAAGGATTGGGTTTAGAGTAAAACGCTAAATTGTGCACAAGGGTTTGGGAGGAGAATTCTTCCCAAGACTAAACTCAATCAGCAGTTTCACAGAACAGCTTTGACCTCACAATCAGCACATTATGGACTCAAGTCCCACACTTGCACCCAAAAGTAGAAGCTGAAGTAGCCTTTTTTTCCATCCATAATTACCATCTCACTGGTGTGTTAAGACAGAAGACAGCAAAATTTTAACAGACACCATACTCATCAAGTCCTCAACAAACTTTACATTGATACAACAGTGCAGCATTCAAAAATGACAAAGGTTTTTTTCACAAAAGTTTGCAGACATTCCTGGGTACTTTTTCAGCTGAGAAAAATCACCCAGAGCTCCCACAGAGGACATCTCGAGGGTAAGAGATGGCAAAGCTGAACATTCATCACCAGCAGATCAGGGAGCAGATGGAAAAACCACAGAAAGAGGTTGCAATGAGTTTGCTGTTTCTTTAAGTCGCTGATGGATTCACACATGATGCAACTAGACACAACACAGCACTTGCATCTTCCTGCATCAGTGATTCTGCAGACATAGATCTTCCCACCCTCCTTTTCCCCCTTCCAAGGCCCAGATGTAATTTTTGTCTGCAACTGGATACAATCACTTTCTGCACACAAGCCCAGCAAAACAAAACATCCCATTTTCAGTTCACAGAGCTGCCATAGCAGAAATAAATATTATTTTGTTTGTTGGGGTTTTCTTTCTGCTTACTGTCATTTTGTTTTCCAAAAATCATTGTTCTGCAGAACAATTTAACACAACTCATTCTTCCTGATTCAAGACTTTGCAGTTAGCTGAACAGCAGTTAGGTTCTCAGTGAAAAAGCAAGTCCTTCCAAGCCAACCCCCAAATTCCTCTGAAATCTCAACCTTTAGGCAACTTCCTAAATCAACAAACCTGAGACAAGCACTGTGCCTCCTCCCATTTCAGCAGGAAATGACCCAGCACAAATCTCTGTACCACTGCCATGGTTTGCAAGCAGAAGGTGGCAGCTTTGGGTTTGCACCTCTACTTGGAGCATGCCGTGGCTGAGCTGGGCAGAGTAACCCATTCCTTATTCCCTGAACTCTGTTTGCAACTGGTATCTGAATTTCTTGAGAGGCATGGGAGCAACTGCCTGTCTGACTGACGCCCCAGGAGTTTAGGATAAAACCCAGAGCAGAGCAGCAGCCGTGCCCCAGCCACCACTGGGGCAGTATTTGCAGAAGCACATTGTTTGATGTTGCTGATTTGAGGCAGGGGATGAGTCCTCCTTGGAAGAGAAACCTACTTAAGTTAGGGCTTTATGGTCCTGGTTCAAGCACGTGTAAAGGAGCCTGCACTCTGTTTACAAGGGACAGCTTCAGGAATTAGCCTCTGTTTTCTCCTTCTCTCTCCCTTCTCACTTCAATTGCCTGATCTGGTGGTAATTTTCCTCTCTCTGGTGCCTCCCTCCCCATCTTTCCTTCTCCCTTCCCACCCTGTCAGCCAATGACAAAAATAGAGATGAGAAGAGTCACAATTGCATAAAAGAAGGGATTTTTCCATCTTTAATCGCAGAGGGGGATTGGTTTGTGCTCTGCCTCGCCGCAAAAGCTTCGCAGGTTGGGCAGGTAAGATTTGAAGGGAGGCTGTGTGATGCATCGAGCTGAGCTGGCCCTTGACCTCCAGCTCCCTGCCTGCTCTGCCTCCAGCTTTAGTGAAGGCACCAGGCGTGAAATGGCACCAGCAGGGCTGCTTGGTGCTTTTCTAAGCAGCCTTTGAGAGGAGGGAGCAGCCGTCTCGAATGTGCTCCCTCCGTGGTGTGCGCACCTTCCTCGGGCACACCTGGGGAGGAGCCCTGCTTTAGGTTTGCAGCACTAACACAAAAAGCACTTTTCTCTGCACACGCTGGCTCTGGGGCTCAGCAGATACAATGCTGTTGTACTCCAAGATCAGAATCCATTTAAAAAAATCCAAGTTACTGATAACTTAAGAATGAAGGAAAAAGAAAAATCAATCGATGCTTACCTTGCTTTTTTGGGGGTTAGGCTTGGGGGTTTCTTGTTCCTCAGGAGCACTGGATATTTTGTAGCTAAGAAAAGAAGGAAAATAGAACAAATCAAAAGAAGAAATTATATCAGCATATCATTTTTTAAAAGCTATATATGCTTTAGTTTTATCTTTGCGTAGTATTACAGCTGTTCAGATTAAACTTTGCAAAAAATTGTTCTCCATACGTATATCCTCATTTTTGTCAGACAACATCAGTTCTTTGATCTTTATTCACTCAGAGAAGTGTTCTTTTCTTTCCAGCTCTTTGCTTTCTTGCCTTTTGCCACATGTGGAACTGAGGCTGGCCCAAAACTGCTCTGAGACATCCCATCATTTTCACCAGGGTAGATTATCATCAAACTCAGTATATTTGTCTGCTCCCCAACAGAACAATTAAAACAAGACCAGGTTAACAAAGGATGAATTTCCAGGTACCATCATCACAACCTGCGGGATGATCCCTCACGCAGACCAGGGCAATTTCATGCATTTCCACCAGCACCATGGCAAACTGCTCAACCAGTTCCGAATGCAGCGTGGGTCCTCCGGGCAACCCGTGCTCCTTGACCTTGTGAGCAGGGGCTCATTGCCTTTTTTATTTCTTCTCCATGCTGATTTCCAAGAGGAACAGTCCTGTCCTTCACTCCGTAGTCATTTGTACCAGCACAAGCCAGATTCAAACCACAGGAGAGCCCCAAGAGGAGACGCCAAGCCCATGGCACTGCTGGCCTGGGGGACAGTGTCGGCGTGCTCAGTGTTTGATTGTATGTTCCCCACACAAAATTAATTGATCATGTCTTTTCAATGGACCACCTCTCAAAATTAATCACAAGGAAGCAGGGAGACTCCATTCAGAGATTTGAATCAACAGATTCAGAACAGAAAAATAAAATAATTCCTGTTACAATTTTTTAAAATAAATACTACTCAGTAGGGTTACATAAAAGATCTTCTCTAGTGTACTTTGGTCTGGGCTTCTTAAACACATTTGAAAAATTTCCCAACACAATTTTTGTAGAGAAATGGATCCATCAAGATGAAAAATTTCCCCTGGAAATTCACTGTAAATATTTTTTTTAACCTACTTTTCTTCCTCACCCCCTCCCCAGGAGCTCTTTGTCTCACATCAGTGCTCTGCCACTCTTGGATCCTATGAGTCCTTCTGCCTCAATGCTTCTTGGGATAAAATGATCTTTCCCAGGAGCTCTTATAGGCCGCCTTAAATCAGCTCTTTCTCAATTCATGCATTTCACAATTCTCTCTCCTCTCCATTCTTGCAGCTATAATTACTGGTGAATTTAAATTTTATTAAAAAAAAACAAACAAAAGAAACCAAACACAAAACCAAGCCACAAAGAAACAAACGTAAAACCCACTAAAAGGCACCCTAAACCCCTCTTCCTCCTGAAATATCCATCTTTTCCTGCTGGAAATGACCCCCACTGAGCTGTGCTCAGGATGGCAGCAGGGCTGCCCGAGCCAGATGGAAGCTGCTGAGGACCTTGGAGATCAAGCCACCAGCCTTCAATCTTGACATTTGGTCGTGGGTGGCAGATTTTTTTCCTTTCACACTTAAAAATGTTGCAAACCACGGTAGTTCTCTTTGACATGGAACTGGAAGCTGATTAACCTTATCTTCTTCTGTGCAGATACAGATGTTGAGAAACATTTTCCCACCCACACTGGCCAGAACTGGTGCCTGGACCACTGGCCAACACACAGTCTGCCATCCCGAGCCCTATACCATCCAGAGATCTCTAATGGGGTTTTTGGTGCCATCCAGGACATGGGAATCAGGGGAAAATAAAGTTTTCCCCTTCTACACTGCCCTGGGAACCAGCCCATGTTTTTAGCATCATTACAGAATATTTTCCTGATGGGCCAAAAAAATGAATCCTCTTTTCAATTTCTGCTCCCCCCAGGCCACGATGCTGAACCAGCAGGACCTTTCCCACCACAGGTGGCAGGACATGGGACAATGATCCCCCCCTTTTTTTTTTCAGTAAGGAGGATCCTTCTTCATTGGCTTTCATTAAACCATGTGCCTGCACCGTGAGCTCAAAATGACACTTTTGAATAATTTAAGATAACGATAATAGAAACATTAAAAAAAAACCTCTCGTAGAGACAAAACCCAATTCCTCTCGCAGCTTCTGAATTAGTTTTTCACTTGTAGCCATTTCTGCTCTGTCTTAAGAGCTATTTAAAAAAAAAAGGCACGATAGAAGAGAATATTAGGAAATTACTAATGCTTTTTGAAAGCACCTATTGCTTAATCTTCTACAGGACTATTTCTGGATTCCTGTGCAGCTTTCATCTTTACCCTGAGCGTTTTACAAGGCACCTCGCACGCGCACAGCCCAAGTCCAAAGAGGACGGGTTGTTTTTGCGCATTTTCCCTGCAGCTGTTTTGTTCCATTGGAGTTGATGCCTCACTGGGTCAGGACTTTTTTTTTTTTTTATTTGCTTTAAGGGATGAGCTTTATTTACCAGACAACATTAACCATTTGGATTTCCCAGCTCCAAAATTCCTTGCAGGCATCCTGAATATATTAGGGTAGTTTGTTGTTTGGTTTTTTGGTTTTTGTTTTTTTTTCCTTTTAAATTCTATTTTTAAAGCCCGGAATGCTGTGTTTGACACAGCTGGGGACTTTGCTGCTTTTTTCATATTTTGCTTTCAGGGAGGCAGAAACACAAACTACTCCTAAAACACCAGGATCAGGACATCATCATTTTTTCCCCAGCAACATCTGGAATATTAAGAGGCTGGAGTGGGATTGGAGTTGCGTTGGCTGAACCAATCTCCGGCTGGAGCCTCCCCCTGCTCGCGCGAAGGGAGAAGCAGCCGGAACGTGAGGAGCAGCAGCCACACTCGCCGCTCCGGTACTCCAGCTCCATGCCTGCACCTCTGCACTGATTTATGGGGCAGCTCATTTCCAGACCCACCTCCTTCAGGAGGAGGAACCTCAACTCGATGTGGATAATAGGGTCCTATAGCCCTTAAAGCACTCGTGGCTTCTTCCCGGGGTGGGGAGGGGAGTGTTACGGCAGAGAGGAATATTCCTCCTCCCTTTGAACGGGTCTGGAAGCGAACCGAGAGAGGTGATGCATTTTTAATTTAAATAAAAGAAAATAAAGAAATGTAATGCTCATAACCCACAGCAGAGCTTTGGCTGTGGAGGAGGAGATCCCTCACCCCATTCCCGTCGTGAAAGCCGCACAATGGAAGAGACACTCGCCTTCCGCCCATTCAATCTCTGCCTTACATCTCTATATCTATACGCACATGCCCCACAAAGACATATTTTCTACGTTAAGCCTATGGATTACTGGCTCAGGCCCTCACTGAAAAAAAAAAAAAAAATTAAAAAAAATGTTTCCAAGGCAACGAGCCAGGGGTTGCTATGGCATCTCGGAGCGAGCAGCTGGGCCAATCCCGCTCCCTTCGAGCTGGGAAGGCGCAAAGCCTCTAAATTTAATGTCAGTGCGGAGAGGAAGGGAAGCTGTTGAGGCATGCATGATGCTGAGCGTGCGCTTGCTAAATGCGGACAACATGGCCCCCATGATTAGGACCAGCACACTAATGAATATTCATTGGGCTGATTAAAGCAAAGTCAATTAACTACTTGACTGCTTGATTTTTTCCTGGATTTTAGTCGTCTCTTTTAACCATTTTGCCACTGGGGATGCTCTCGTTCTCCCCTTCATCTCCCTCTTTCCTCCTCTATATTTCCTTCACCGGCAGTTAAGGTTTAAATTTTTTTTTTTCCCCTTGTCTTTATGCTTTTTACTGACAATAACCCATCCTCCTCATATTTTATGGCTCACTTTATCTCACCAATAAATCACGTTCTTCTAGGGTCACTGTCTCCCACTACAGTTGCAGGTAAGGCAGAAGGTCACAGTTTTCCATCAAATTTTTAAATCTCACATGCGATTTAATTCCAAATCCGCAGCTAAGCAATAATGCTGATTTTCTACTTCACAGTGGGATTTCCCCCCCATCACCACAGCCCTTTGTTTTGTAACAGAGGGGGTTGCTGTGAGCCAGGTCAAGGGCTGCAGAATATTTTTTTATTTTGATTTGTTAGGTCAGAATTCCTTCAGACAGACAACTCAGACTGAATGTTCTAGGAAACCTAAAGGGATCCTAAAATAAAACAACAATTCATTAAAGATGGTTTTCAATTTAGAGAGATGTCTCTCCCAGTGCACTAGTGATGTAATAAGACCATGAAGAGGACTGCATATTTTATAAAGATCATTTTTCAGAATGTGCCTGAAAACTAAAACATGTAATTAAATTAAAAATAAATGAAAAACTGTTGGCCCAAAAAAAAAAAAAATCCCCATTTGTGAATTCAGCCCTTACAACCTAACCTGGGAAAATACATCAATTTTCACCATGTTCTTTGGCTTGTTCTGAAAACTCTCTCAGGTTCCTGTATTATGTATACAGGGAAAGATGCATTTACATGACAGTTATGACTCTCCTGGAATGGAGTTATTAATAGTTTGAAGTAATACATCTGATGGAAAGATTGGAAAACCTGACCATAATCACCCAGCATTTGGGCTCCTGCCTTTGTCAGCAACTGAAGGAAAAACATGCAGAAAAAGGCAGAGTGTACAGCGGGGTAAGGACAAAACTGACTTCAATATTGTTTGTTCAGTTCAGCAATGTGAAAGCAAAAAAAAAGGAGAAAATAGTGAAAGAGGACAAATTAGACAGAATACAACTGTGTAGGGGAAGTTTGCATTATTTTTTAGTGCAAACGAGAAAATGCTCAGTTTCCATTTTATAAACTCCATGGATGTACTGGTTTCTATATTATTTTTCTGGATGATGCATATATTTATATGTTTTTATAGGTATGCAGTTGTAAAAACAAAGAGTTGCTTTTCCACCAAAACACAGAAAACTGGGAGTGACAGTGCTTCCCTAGACAAGCTGTATTTTGGGAGCGCGACGTGGCAGCCGCAAGCCCACCGCGTGTCCACCATCCCCCTTATTAACATCGTTATCCAACTTTTAATCTTCTGATTTGCAGCCCAAAATTCGGCCCCTGTTTGGGCGCAGGGAATCATCGGGGTGGGGAACGCTGCTGCAAGGATGAAATCACAGGCACGAGTCGGAGCGCGCGTCCCCGGATTGCTGAGATGACGCCCTTCTTTGCAGAGCTTTATGTTCCTGCCATCAAAACCAGGAATCTGCATAGCAACACTCAGCTCCACGTTGCATCCACCCAAATCTGGAGAAAAACCCCCAACAAATAATTTACAAATTAAGAGAGCAGCAAAAGAAAAGGAAGGGGAGCGTGTTAAGCTGCCACGTTCAATTTAAAGAAATATAGACTGGGGGCTCTGTTTCAAAAGAACATTTTTCATCTCTGTGCAGTGGAAATTTCTTCACAGGGGGCAATGTGCAAGCATAGATGTACACACACACAAAGAGAAGTGCGGTAATTCCATTTTCACAAAAAATTTAGAGAACTGGATTCAAATCCTATCTAGGTCACAAATGAAATGTAGTCAGCAACCTACAACACAGGGGAAAAAATGAAAGAAAAAGACAAAATCCCAGCCTAGTGCCACACAACTCAGCAGTCTGCAGTTCCTGGTCATGAGAGGCCACAGCATTAGCCAGGCAGGGTGTTGCAGGTCAGGATTAAGACGCATTAACAAATTCATGTGGAGGAAGCTGGCCCAGCACCTGCCCACAATTTGCCAATTCACTTTGTCCCCTTCCACGTGAATCAAATTATCTTTTTCTACTTGGAGGATGTTGTGGTTTTTCTGGGTTCTTGTTTTTTTTTTTTTTTTTTTTTAATAATGTTATACTGGGTAAAATGTATATCCCCGAGTTATGAAAAGCATTTGAACTCAAAATCTACACAGGAGCAAGAGCAACATAATTATTGTGCTTATATTGTGAATGATACAGACGTAAAAATGCTCAAAGACATGTATGTGAACATCCACACACACATACAGAAAAATGACAGTGAACTGCATCTATTCTGGTTCTAAGACACATTGCAAATTCAGTAAACTACAAAAAAAAACACCTCACCACAAAAATACAAACCGGGAAATCTACATCTGCACAATGGAAAATATTCTGAGCGCAAACCCATTACGGGAGCAGTAAATTCAGGGTTAAGTCTCTGGATTCTTGTCTGATACTCTCAGCCTTTCATCATGTCTCTATGAATTTTTATTTCTGTACTCTGGGGTAAATTAAGGCTGATGGTGTCAATATGGGGGTTTGAGTCCAATTTCAACATTTCTCATGTTTCTCTTTTTTAACTCAGACCCTTTAAGTTTGATTTTTTTCAACCGTTTGGGTGAAAGGCTTGGGGGTTTTCTAATCCTCTTTCGAAATGCCGTATTTTCCAGGAGGCTATTCCCCGCCGAACTCGTCCCCAACACGTTGTGTCAGGCATTTTCCCAGGCAGAACAAATTCCTCAGTCCTGGAGAGCTGATGGTGAATGAACCCCAGGAGCAGGAGCACCCCGAGGCTGCAGAGACCCTGAACTCCTGCATCTCCCTGCTCCTGAGAAAAGCAGCCCCCAGAGCCCTCCAGGAAAAGCCTGATGCGTTTGAGATTAAGAACGTGCTGTGTCTGGGATTAAAGCAGAACACGTTTACAGCCCTCGCAGTGCTAACCAACCAGAGGAGTTATCTAATACAGGATTCATGTGATTGCTTGAATAATATTCCAGGAGACGCCGCGTCCCTTCCTCCCTGCGTGCACAGCCCTCGATGCAGGCACACACATGGTATTTCTAATAGGATCTCTTCTCCCCTCTCTCTCTCTCTCCCCCGCTTTCACAATCTGTCGCTCTCCAATCTGCCCACTCTGCTCTATTTTCCCATCCAATATTCCCCCTCTAACACCTTCCCCTCCTCTTCAGCCCCCACCCTTGCTCTCTCTCTCCCATCCTCCAGGCTCTGCTATCAGCCACCTTAGCCCTGGTGCTGAGTTTTGGGTCTCTGGACATTCAAAGCATTTAACAGAGTGATTAAAAAGAGGCAATAAAACAAAAAAGCAGTTTCTGCCCTACTACTAGCATGTAAATAACATGGTAACTAACTAACCCCTCTAATAATTTGGTGCCTAAAATAATTGGTTGGGGGGTTTTCCTGCTGGACTATGTTATTAATATTTGATCTCACTTGGTGCTATTTTTATCAGAAACTTTACAAACAAGTTCACCATTGCTACCTCCTCTTTGTGGAGGGGAAGCAGCAGAGGGAAGGGAAAGGCTCAGTCAGAGCTCCCCAGCAGGCTGGTAGTGTAGCCTGAAATAAATGAGGTCTCCTGGGTTCCAGTCCAGTGGTCTAACCATTAGTCTCTGACTAAGAAACAAATGCAGAGAGGCCAGAAAATGTGTAAATTAAAGCAACACTTCGCTTTTCCTTGTAGTCTGTAGAATAATTACAAGATGCAGATGTAGCTAGAGATGCCTGAGGGTCTGGTGATCCCAGGGATACATTTCTAAGATCAGGCTTCTCCTCCAGACCATCCTGCTGCTTTAGGTGCTGTAGGAACTATTCGCTCTGGCTGAAATTTGGCCCTAACCTGGGCAGCACGGGGCACAAACACGTCTAACCACAGCAACTGCTTTAAGGAGTTCAAGGGAGGCATCAGGCCTGGCAGGATTATGGAAATAAGTATTTAATTTCCTGGAAGAGAACAAGCTTGTAGCCAGTTTGTGTGTGCCTACACGTGGACACATACAGGGACACACGGGAACACGGGAGAGCCCCGGCACCGCACGCAAGGAGAGGAGAAAAGGGTTTTACACAGTGTGTGAGGTAATAACAGCTCTTACCACGAGGAAAGATTTACATTCACATTCTTAACTTACAGGTTGTAGGTGCCCCTTGATTTGTGCCGTGCTGCACAGCCCAGGGGATGAGGACAGCTGTGATCCCATGGAGCAGTGGGCATGGCAGCAGCACTGGAGAGGGGATGCAGAGCAAGGACTGCTCTCGGATCTAGTGACAGGGATGCTAGGACATTAGGACGTTCAGCTCCCTTTTCCTAAAGACAAAAGCAACTACCACTAGGAAAATGAACACTGTCCCCCATAGGGAAAGCATTAAACCCCACAGAAACTGGAGCCAGTCCTGCAGACCAAGCAAACCCTGCATTTAAGCACAAAAAGAAACCAAAGCTCCTTAAAGGTCCAGAAAGCTGAGTTAGGTTCTCATTCTCTCAACTCACATCTACTACACGTTACTTTTAGACAGAGTGAAACACAGGGTAGCTGATCTCATGGACTGTTGCAAAGCAATTCCTGTATTAGAGAGCAGCAGTCAGGAGCACCACAGAGCACAGAGCTGCTCTGGAGGAGGTGGGATCCAGAGATGTCCTGGTGTGGACCATGGCTGGAATCATGATTATTACTGGAGGAACCTCAGCTATTCAAGCTGTTCCCCGGCATGGAACTTCTCCAGCACCACCAGGCTCCCAAGTACAAGAGAGATGTGAATACACAGGAGGTTCAATGAAGGACCACGAGGACGGTGAAAGGCCCAGAGCGTGTCTCCTACAAGGAAAGGCTGAGA